>RJWJ010007031.1:0-59416 GCA_004363605.1 Indri indri | reverse complement strand
GTGAGCCACCGCGCCCGGCCTTCTGTTAAGTTCTTGAAGGGTTATTTCTGTATTAAGGTGGAGGTCTTGAAAGCAACACACTGGGCTTAGATTGCCTAAGCAGTATCTATTGATGTAAAGCTATTGAGCTATTGATTTTTTTTTAGAGAGCGCAGATATTAGGTGGTTATTTGAAGAACATTGTAGATGTTGTAAGAACAAAGTTGAAGACCCAATTCATAGTTACTTTACATCCTTCTTGAAATTCCTTCCAGAATATCACACTAGAAAAGTTTTCCTTTTAAGTTCGTATGTTTTCTTTTAATGGACAAAATTTATCCATCTTGTTTATCTTTTTACCTTTGCCATTAGCTGCAGTAAATCTTGTGTTCTGAGCTTCTAATACTGTTTGCTTTTAAACTGTCTTATTTGCTGTGTGTGTAATGTTGCGTAAATAAATATCTACCACTGGGAGAAGAATTGCTTTGCAACTTGCACGTTAGTTCTGTGGTTTGCCTTGACCCTCCTTCTGAGCAGAAGTAGCTGTGAGTGTGTTACATTAATTATTAGGTGAGTTGTTTTAACTAGTGTACACAAGAGCTTGTTGACCTGTGCTCTGGGTGAGAACCTTGATTTCTGCTTCTATTCAAAGTGGTCTAATTTCATGATGCAGTTTTGATTTAGGAGAATTTCATTCTGACCTGGAGTGAGTCAGTGAGTCTTTGTGGGGTTAGTGCAGACCTAGACTCTCGTGTTAAAGACGAGGTCTGCAGCAGCTGGGCGACTTGTTCTGCCTTCTGAGCCTGTTTCATTGGGCCCCCGCCCCCTTCCACTTGGGCAGAGGAGAGAGAAGGAAAAGCTTTTGGTAGGTGTTTCTAGCAGGACCCTTTGGGCATAGGGAGAAAGCTAATTTTAGCCCTGTTTTTAATGTTATGGTAGTTTGGTTGCGTCTTTCCTCTTAGGGCAGAGAATTTTAGCTTTTGTTTTTGGTTTTGCATTTCCTGTGTATACCTCCTGAAGCAAAATGGACTGCTAAAAATGTCACTTGGTATTTGTTATTTTGTGCCTAGAATAACTTTTAAGACCTGTGAACACTGTGTGAGTCACTAAAATAGTTTTAGGAGAAAGAAATGTCATCTATGTTACTCTTTCTGTATTTCTCCCTAGAATTTTCCCAGTTGATTTTCTGTGTTTATTTTAATTGGACATACATAATCTATTTCTTTCATCAGTAGCAATACAATAACATTATACTTGCTGGCACATTGCATCCCTCCTTTACTCAGAGCATCTTATTTTTAAAAGTGCAATAAGTTTAGGAAGAAGATCATGGCTAAAGAGGAAAGTTGCTGAAAAATACAGTTGTCCTGCTTACCCAGTAAACGAGCGAACAACCTGTAAGTGCTTTCACTGTGGTTGGAGCTTAAACAGGTGTGTGTCACAAAGCAGACTTGGGCTTGTTCCCCAGGTGTCCCCAGTGTATAGCACATAGTAGGAACTTTGTAAATATGTGTTGGATAAATGAAATCAGTAGCATAACCTGTAGGGAAAAGGAAAAGAGGGATGGTTTTATAAAACAATAAAAAGGGAGATCAGCTAGGTCTGTGGCCTTTGAACTTAGTGTGTATCAGAATCACGGGGGTGGGGGGGGTGCCTGGTTAAAGCCTATGGCTGGGGCCTAAGAATTTGCATCTCTAAAAAGTCTCTTAATGAGGCTGCTGCTGCTGGTTCAGGACCAAACTTTGAGAACCACTAATGTAGGCTAATGCCTACAGATGAGAAGAGAAGCCTGGAGAAATTGTGGGGTTTTTGTCTAATTGACAAAACTAATTAGTGACTGAACCAACACAAAAAGCCAGGTGTTTCTTTCCCACTTCCTGACTTGAGGACGGAGAAATATATTCTCATATTCCTAAACTGGCAAACTGCTGTGGCGGTGGCCACATGCCCCAGTTTCTTTCCTGGGATTTAGTCCCGGCTAACTGACAACCTTGGGACAGAACAGGAGGACAAGAGGGGTTGTTCTGGTGATTGTTAATTACTCCTGCAGATGTGCCCTCTACCAGCCACCCTTTGTGACTGGATGGCATCTGCCACCCCTCAGAGGAAGAGGTTTGTTTGGGAGCCAAGTAAAGTCTTCCTGATTGTTTGGCAGTTGTGTCCCTGAAGTCTCTTGCCTATCTTGGAGATCTTAGCACAGCCCGCGTGCTTGGGGTTCAGCTGCCTCGAGGGGAGTCAGCCCCCACGGATGATTCCCATGCACTGTGGTGAGTGCTGAGACTGGGGGGCATTCCTGATAGACCCTCCATTTACTCACAGCCCTTCTCCCCTCTGGGTGAGCAGGGAAGAACCCCTGTTGGGTACCCAGGCTTAGAGGGAAGCTGTTCAGCCCAGGCAGGAGAAGGTTACTGTGGCTGTCTCCTGTCCACGGTTTTCTTTTGTTTCCCTTCCGTGGTACTGTCGGCGCCCAGCTCCCTACCACCTTCACGCTCTGAGAGACGTGGTCGCTTGCGTCCGCTCGGAAAGGCACCGCAGTGTTACGGCTAAGGCTGTGAGCCGAGTTCAGGTCATTTCCCGGTCGTTCTGTAACTTTGGGCCTAGCTCTTTTCTCTGAACTTCAGTTTCTTCATCTGTAAAATGGCCATTAACATAATGTTTGCCTATCAGGGGTGGCATAGTAAGCGCTCAGTAAGTTACTGGCTGTTTTGGAGGAGTGCGATGTAGGATAGATTGGGTTATAGACAGTACCTGACCAACACGAGCCTGAAATCCCTCTTCACCCTCACTTCCGTGGGCTCTTCTGGCACCCGGGCAGGACAACCGTGCACTCGTACTTTGGATTTTGCCTTGTGGCAATTTGCTTTAAGACAAGATTGGGGGAATTCGTTTTTGTCTAAACATCTGGACCCCGGTACATTGGTAATGAGTCTGTTGGGTAAAGGAAGGTGTCTTCTGGGTGGTTGGCTTCTCAGCCTGTTGGATACCGTATTTAGATTAATGAATTAACCCTTTCTCATAGCAGATGAAGGAAGCACATCCTGAATCCTGTGACCTGCATATCCCAGGACCCTCAGGAAGGCTGTCAGGCCTCCCCAGTCCCACAGGACCTGCCCCGAGCTGCCCTGGCCCTGCCAGCCCAGGGCCTTCCAAATATGTGCCTCCCTCTGCCAGGAACACTGTCCTCAGTCCGTACCCCACCCCCACCAGAAATACAGTGCAGGCTGGCCAGCTGCAAAGCCTCGCTCAGGCTTCCTCCTGGCGGGAAGCGCCTGCTGCCCACCCCACACTGTGGAGGGCCTCACAGCACACCTGTTCCTGGCTCCCTTCCTCCCCTGCCTACTGCCCCCTCCCCTGCTGCAAGAGTCTGCTTCCAGGAAACCTAGACCAGGGCTTAAGCATTCACCTGGGGGAGGCCACTCCCACCCCCCACCCCGCCCCCAGGTCTGGTTGGGGTCTTTGGCCTCACTTTGTAGCAATCCTCGCCTCTGTGGTGGTGGGTTTTAGGTCTTCCTGTTCCTCCTAAGTATCGGTGCCCTGACTGTCTGCCTGCCTCACTGCTGCATCCCAGACACTGGGCATTTGGGGGGCTTGAGGAGTGCCATGTGCCATGTCATGTCACACAATCCCCCTTTTCCACAAGGTTTCTTGTTCTCTGAGGAGAAGTGAGGGAATGTGACAGGGAGAGCTTTCCTCAGCAGGCAGCCAGCTTGGGTTGAACTTTCCTTCTAGGGAACCCTGTTCTGACTGGGCTCTAGGAAGGCCCTCTGAACCTGAGCAGGTGTCAGGGAGACATTCTGCGACTGGACTCCACCCAGCAGTTCACACCCCCAAGCTCCTGCCAGGCCCAGGCAGGCAGAGCCGCAGCCCCGACAGGGAAATAATGCAGGGGAAGAGTGTTGTCCTGCACCAGCTGTGGAGGTCGAGATTCCTTTGTATCCCGGGGAGAGGGACCGCAGTGGTGGCTCTCACACAGTGGTGACCAGGGCCAGTTTATGTTTTTTTTTAGAGACAAGGTCTCACTCTGTCACCCAGACTGCAGTGCACTGGCGAAATCCTAGCTCCCTACAGCCTTGAGCTCCTGGGTGCAAGTGTTTCTCTCACCTCCGCCTCCCAAGTAAACTGGGACTACAGGTGTGTGCCACCAAGCCTGGCTAATTTTTTTTTTTATTTTTCTTTTTTGTGGAGATGGGGGTCTCACTATGTTGCCAAGGCTGATCTCGAACTCCTGACCTCAAGTGATCCTCCTGCCTCAGCCTCCCAAAGTGTTGGGATCGCAAGCATGAGACACTGCACCCAGCCCAGGGCCGGTTTAGACACAGAGGTCTGAGCTCATTTTTACGTCAGGTTGACTGCTTTGAGTAAGAGAGTGGGATCGTAAAGCCAGACAGTGCTCTACGGGCTGCCTGTCTCAGCACTTGAGGGCTGGTCTTTCCATAGCTGGTTTTGGTTCCTCGCCCTCAGCAATGAATGTTGACGATCAAGTGGCAGGCCCCACTTGAAGCAGCCGGATTTTAACCAGGCTCCAGGACACATAGTTCTGTGCTAATATTTTTGTTTTTATGAAAAATTTAAAAACACTACTCTCAACCCCCACCACAAAGAATACAAAAATATTATTATAAAGAAACTAGATATATTTCAATCCCTGCTCTGTGGTGGTACTTCAATTTGTAAAGAAAGTTGGAACCAAAAATGCTTTAAAAGGTGGCCTCAAAAAATGTATGTAACTTTCTGTTCTCATAATACTCCTTTTTACAGAGTTAGAGACCCATCTATAGGTTCGGTCCATTGATTTTCATGCATTTTGTATC
The DNA here is from genome assembly GCA_004363605.1 of Indri indri. Lineage (NCBI taxonomy): Eukaryota > Metazoa > Chordata > Mammalia > Primates > Indriidae > Indri > Indri indri. The sequence continues at coordinate 54,626 of RJWJ010007031.1, read as the reverse complement.
TCCTAGCTCTGTGAGTTGCATATTTTCATTATTGAGGTACCCGTAGCTCTGGGAACATGGGGACTGGCAGACGCCAGCTGCAGTACAGAACTGTTTTTCAGGAAACACAAGGCTTGATGAATGCTCAATGGGCCCGGTCTTTCTGGAAGAAAATGAAGTGGCGTGCTTTTCTTCATGGTCACTTGGGTCTTAGAAACTGTCGGTTGAACACCACTGGACTCTCCTGCCACCTTCTCTCCACTCTGAAGGAAGGGGCTTTTGTAGTCCCCACACACATTGGGTGGGATTCCCGAGTTGATAGGAATGTCCTGTTTTCTGTCAGATCTGGAAGGACTTGTGCTTTGGGTTGCTGGATCCTTGGCTGATTTCTTTCCTTCCCAGTTGATTTTATTTACCTGTTTAAAAAATGTAAGGCGTCTCTTTTTTTTGGGAGGGGGGGGACAGAGTCTCACTCTGTTGCCCGTGGTAGAGTGCAGTGCCATCATCACAGCTCACAACAACCTCAAACTCCTGGGTTCAAGCAATCTTCCTGCCTCAGCCTCCCGAGTAGCTGGGACTATAGGCACATGCCACCTCACCTGGCTAATTTTTCTATTTTTAGTAAAGATGAGATCTCGTTATTGCTCAGGCTGGTCTCAAACTCCTGAGCTCAAGCAATCCTCCCTCCTCAGCCTCCCCTAGAGTGCCAGGATCACAAGCGTGAACCACCACACCCAGCCAGGGTTTTCCATCTTAAATGTAAAATGTGTGTGTCAACTTAAACACATTTTGTTTTCCACTGAGGATAAAGTTCATTCTCAGGTCGGTCAGCAGTGGCATTAGGACCCAACCTCCAGCCTCTGGGCCTGCTCTTGAGCAGGCTGGCCCCTTAGGCCAAGTGGCTTGGTGGATTTTCACCCAGCCCTAATTTTGTAAACATTAGTATCTCAGCCACCCCAACCTCAGAAATTTTTTTTTTTTTTTTTTTTTTTGAGACAGTCTCACTCTGTTGCCCAGGCTAGAGTGCTGTGGCGTCAGCCTAGCTCGCATTAACCTCAAACTCCTGGGCTCAAGCGACCCTCCTGCCTCAGCCTCCCTAATAGCTGGGACTACGGGCATGTGCCACCATGCCCGGCTAATTTTTTTTCTATGTATTGTTTTTTAGTTGTCCAGCTAATTTCTTTCTATTTTTTTTTTTTTTTTTTTTTTTTTTAGCAGAGATGGGGTCTCACTCTCACTCAGGCTGGTCTTGAACTCCTGAGTTCAAACAATCCGCCTGCCTTGGCCTCCCAGAGTGCTAGGATTACAGGCATGAGCCACCACATCTGGCCCCCCTCAGAAATTCTGATTTGGAAATTACTGTATCTGTTCTGTATTCCCATGAGAAAGGCAAAATGATTTTGTTCAGATTTGCTTTCTTCTGATTGCAAATATGAACGTTTATATTTGTTTTGTGTATATGTTTTTAGACCAGACACTTGTCATTCTGACCCCTCCCTCCTCCCTCGAGAACCACTGACTTAGAACAGTCACTCAAGGGCAAAAAGCACATTTTTTCCCAGCACAAAGTAGGTGCCAAAGAAACACTAAAGCCAAATATAAACAAGCAAGTCATTCAGCAGAAGGAAGTTCTGGGTGAAATATGTTTGCCCTCACAAGCACTCCATGCACACAGTAGGGCTTCAGGAAATATTGGCTGACTGGTTCTCTGAGCCTTGTACTTGAAGAACCCTGGTTTCCTTGGTTGGGGTGATTGGCTAGTTGGAATTTGGTGGCTGCCTCTGGTGGTCACCCACTTTCCCCCAGGCGGTCCTTTTCCAGGTACAGCGTTTACACATTTGTTTCCCAGTTAGGAGGGGCTTATCCTGGAGAATGTTCCAGTCTGAGAGTAGAACTTCCCTTGCTGTCAGAGTCACAGGATCCCACCTGCCTGTCACTTTATGTGTGCACTTGGCTCTGCTGGGCTTGTAGTCAGCCTCTCCCAGTCTTTGGCCCAAGACTTGGAATTTCTTAACAGCTTTACCACTTTCCCTCAGACCTTTGTCTTCTAAAACATTGTCACCTGGAGGGCTTGTTAAAGCCTGGTTCTCTGGGCTGCTTCCGCAGAGACCCATTAGGTTTGGATTGAGGAGGTTTGGGTCCCGGCTGGAGAGCGGGCATTCTCTGCATGTGCGGCCGACGGGAGCGAGAGCCGGCGTTCTGACGTCTTCCAGGTAACACTGGTGCTGTCTCTGATGGCCAGGCCTTCCCCTTCTCAGTTGAAGGCAGGATTAAGACACTATTTTGTCATAAAACTGATCCAGTGAAATAGTGAATAGTGAAAAAGTGTAATGGAATTTTAATCTTTTTAGATTTTTGATATATATACTTTTTATACTTGGTTGAATATAAAATGCATTTCTCACTGTTAAAAAAGGTTTGAAACCCTTGGATAGTCTCTCCCTTAGCTAATTCTCTGAAAGGCCCACCTGTTGCCTTCGCACCTATGCGTGGCCCTTAGCTCCAAACCCAGGGTGGGAAGCTTAACCAGCATCGTGGTAACTTTAGGTTAAAGGTTAGATTTGTGGTCTTGTCCACCCCTGACCTATAGCGGCACCTCATTATGCAGAGCCTGCTGGTCTTTTCTATTCTGTTTCATGTTTTAATCGTGAAATGGATTTCAGGACCTGCTAGGCTTGTGACTTGTGGTAAACATTAGCAATGGGAATAGCCCACAAATCCACACCCCTCCCCCACAGTGTAGCCAGGGCCAGTTCTGTCTCTCAGAGGTGCCTGTCCTCACCCAACTTAGCCCTCCTGCACCGCCCCCTCCAACTCGGCTCAAGGGCTTCCTTACTGAACTTTTCCTGCATCTCTCAAAGAGTAACCCCGTATGGCTGCCGCATTTGACTCACCTGTGTATAGCTCTGGCTGCTTGGCTTTATTTCCTTGTCAGCTTATTAACTGCCTTAGGGCAGGGCCTGTTCAGCCTTGGACCCCCTGTGGCAAGTGCCCAGCACCTGGCTGGTTTGCTCAGCCAAGTTGTTCTCCATAGTGTTAACTATTTCAAAGGGAAAGTGCATTCTGATTGCCAACAACTGACTTCCAAGGAGACAGGGCTCAGCCTGGGCTTCTCCCCTGCATGGCCTGTCCTTCCCGTTCTTCTCCCTGGCATGCTGAGATGTGGGTCTTCAGACAGTGGCAGGAGGCTGCCTCCTGTGGGAAGGTTTGGTCCTTTAAAATAGGACTTCAGTTCTAGGAGACCGAGGATATAGCTGCTGAGGGAGAACATTGACAAACGAGATTCTTTCTCTAAATCTGGAGCAAAGCACGCTGTTTCCTACTCTGAGGATTCTAGAATGAAGGGACTGAATTTTTGAAGTTTGGTTGTCCCCTGGACTTTTCCTGAAGGCACTCTCCCGGGTGGTGTGGGGTTTTGGAGAGCTCTGAACCAGAGAGGTAATTTGGTGGGACTTAGAGGAATGTCATGAGTGGCTGAGTCCAAGGTCCAGAAAGGGGATGGCTATCTTTTTTTTTTTTTTTTTTTTTTTTTTGAGACAGAGTCTCACTCTCTTGCCTGGGGCAAGTGCCGTGGTGTCAGCTTAGCTCACAGCAACCTCAAACTCCTGGGCTCGAGCAATCCTACTGTCTCAGCCTCCCGAGTAGCTGGGACTACAGGCATGTGCCACCATGCCCGGCTAATTTTTTTTTTTATATATATTTTTAGCTGTCCAATTAATTTCTTTCTATTTTTGGTAGAGACGGGGTCTCGCTCTTGCTCAGGCTGGTCTCGAACTCCTGAGCTCAGGACAATCCGCCTGCCTCGGCCTCCCAGAGAGCTAGGATTACAGGCGTGAGCCACCGCGCCCGGCCGGGATGGCTATCTTTTAAAAACACATCGTTGATGAGCCTTTTTAATCAGTGTTGTGAGGCCGTTTTGTTACTGATCACAGACTGTTAAGGTATAAACTCAGGGAGAACTTGGAACGCCTTTCTGGTTTTGGAAAATCCCCCTCCCGCTTTTTAGCCAAACATTGGCAACTCCAGGCATCACCGAAATATATGTTCTTCCCTACCCATTATTTTTTGTGTTGTTTAAAACTAATGTCTTAGTTCTACTCACAATCCCACCTCCCAAGTTGAAAGAGCCAGGGTGTAACTTTGGCTTCTCCCCCTGGGGCCAAGAGTGTCCCTGAGATTTTGCACAGCCAGGAGCCTTTGATGTACCCCTGCTGAGAATGAGCCATCTTGGTCTTGGGCTTTTCCAGAAGGGCGTGATTCACTTTTATAACTAGTGCTGCCAGAAAGTCTTCTGTTCTTGTGGTGACTTGCTTCCCTGGTGATCAAAGCTGTGAACACATTTAATAAATAGTTTATTTGGTAGGTTTTGGCTTTCAAAGAGGGAAGAGGAGGCCTGCACCACTATGAGCTGGAATCCGGTTGGGGACGGGATGGTGGTGATCCCATCTGAGTCCAGCGTCCTGCACTTAGTAGGTGCCGGTTTGTCACAGTGGAACACTGACCCAGAGGAAATAAGAAAATTCCTTCAGGGACAAAAACAGGCATAAGCCCTCCCTCCTCTGAACTTGTATTCTGCTTTGTTTGAACCATCCTTAGGGTGCCTTTTTTTTGTTTTTTTTTTTTTTTTTTTTACTTCTCCCACTAAATTGGGAGGCTGCATGGCTGGTGTGTGAGATCCAGGGTCTGTCACTTCCTCCTCAGCGTCGGTTTTCCTGTCCAGGAACTGGAGACGGTAGTGTCTGCCTTGCAGGTTCACCGTGGGGACTCTGACATTCCTGTGAAGCGCCTGGGTCATGCTGGGCAAGAAGTGGTTCTAGTTGTTGCTGTGCTGTCCTCGCTGTCAGCGTCACTGTCAGCTCCACGCAGCAGGGCCACGTGTGACATGGTGCCTAACACGATGCCTTGTACACAGGGGCCAGGGCTGGAAATGAAGTGGATTGAATTTCAGGCTCTAAACCAGTGAAGTTCTGGCTGTACCTAAACCAGCACGACTTCAGATTTTAGTCCCGGAATTTGGGGGGGCCCTCAGAGCCTCTGGTGGGTGGTTAGCCCAGCTGTAGCTGTACATAATTCGGAAGCAAGCGGGTCAGTGGGTGTCAGCAGCCCTGGAGTGGACTGCCTGTTGTTCTGGCCCTTGGTACACTTAGGTATTACATCAAAGTTGTGGCACAAGGGGAGAAAGGACTATGGGAGGCAAGCGGATGCTTTTTCAGCCATGACCGAGGAAGGAACCTGGACTGGCCTCGTTGAGGGCATGAGACATATGCTGGGGCCGCTTACTGACTCTAGTACTTTGCAAGTGCTTGGCACCTAAATATTTATGGAATGAGTGAATGAGGATACCATATGGTGCCTACCCTGCGTTATCTCGTGCAGCCTGTTTCCCTAAGGTGACAAGGGAAGGGACTTTGTAGCACATTAACTGCCATGTGAGTTGTATTTAACTCATGCTGGTTTTGAGCCAGGGGCCTCGTGAAGCATAAGTAACTCACATATCTCTTCACCTTGGGTGCTGCAAGCACTATTTTTCAAATTGCATATAACTCACGCACAGAAAACAAAAAATAACAAATTTTTCATTAAATTAGAAAGGATCGTTTCATTTTTGAAGTTTTTATTCTGTTTTCATAATAAAACACCATGACCCCAAGGAAAAAAATTTTTTTCTAGTGTGGCAGTCAGTATGCTAGGTGACCCTGTCCCTTCACTTTCTTCTTCCTCTGCCCAAGGAGCTCATTCTGCCGTGTCCCGCACTGCTGGGGTGGTGGCTCCCAGCTCCTTCCCCTGTTGCCTGGGAAATAAATAAATTAATATGTGCTCACTGACAAATGAAAGTTGTTTTTCCTCTGGAAGCCCAGAGGGCGGCCTGACAAATAATGAATTCGCAGAGTCCCTGAGCAGGGCTGAGTGCAGCAGAGGTGGGCAGAGTTGCCTCTGCCACAGCCTCCGCCGCCCTGTGAGCTCCACAGTGCTCCATCCCTGTGGCCTGGCCCCAGGAGAACAGCCCTTCCTGCCGCAGAGTGGGCTTGCTCCGCTGGTGGCAGCTGCTGAAGCAGAGGCTGCTGTGCCCAGGGACTGTTTTTGGGTTCTGAGGTAGCATCCTGCCTCCACCTGTCCCTCCATCCCTGGTGCCAGTCCTCTGCAGGACCAAGGCTGCCCCAGACAACTCCATCTAAAGGACAAAGGTTGGGGTGGACTCTGCTTCCCGATTCACCTGGGATCCCGAATGATGTGCCTTGGCCCCGCCCACTTTCTGCCCTATGGTATTGGTGTGTTTACTCAGAATAAACTGTTATTTTACCATCTCTGGTTTTTTGTTTTTTTTTTTTTCATTTTGTTTCTGGAAATAAAAATGAAAGAGACATGACTAATTCATGTCTCTGGAAGTCTGTGAAGTCTGTGGTTTTAATCTTTAGGTCAATTCCAAACAGTAATAGAAAAGAAATACTTGGGAGTAGGACACTGTGGGGACAGGGTGACTTCGAGTGGTTCAGGACACCTGTTAGGGCCACAGTCACCTTGTCCGTGACATTGGGAAGGGAGGGGAGGTTTAGGCTTAACTGTGTGACTTTGGCCAACGTCCTGGACTCCCCTGTGACTTGGTTTCCTCATCTGTCAAATGGTAGTAAGAATATCTCCCTTCCAGTATTAGGGTGAGGATCAGAGAACTCCCTACATATCAGAAGCCCCACTCTCTGCTTATAAGGGAATTTTTTTTTTAATTGTAAGGTTTTAAAAATTAAATTTTTAAATCTCATTTTTAAATTTCTAGTGGGGGGGTGTTTAAAAATAGCAACTACTGATTGAACCACTTCATTAGGCTCCAAAAGGAAAGCAGCTCTCAGGCCTGGAGGCTCCCCTCTCGTCCCTTCACTGATGTCTGATGTCTGTCTGTGTATAAAAGGAGCGGGTCTGGGGCAAACTCTTCCTGTCTCTGGCGGGTGGGGAGGGGCTCCCAGGACATCCTCTCTGTGCTTTGTTCACATGGCACAGGTTCACTTGATGGAGACAGTGGCTTCTGTTCAAATCCTGTGAGATACTGAAGTTATTGGAATTTTCCTCTGTTTTCAAAGCCTACTGTGTCAAATAACAATTGTTCACTCAAAATGGTGGCATTTATTCCAAAGAGGAGTATATCTCAGAGGAGTATATCTCAGAAACATCTGGGTGGCAGCAGATGGCATTTATTGAACATTTACTAAATGCTGGGACTGTGCGAAGTGACTTTACATAGAATACTGCCATTACTGTAATGGCACAGTGAGGTAATGATAATTGCTCCCATTTTACAGTTGAGAAAAGTGAGGCCCCAGAAGGCTAACTTATCCAGCGCCACACACATCGATGGGGGTTTTGCTTATATCAAAGATGTGGGCAGGGCAGGAATACATTGATGGGTCTCTCCTGGGCCGTGTGTAGAGATTAGTGCCACTCCTTTTTGTCCACATACCATGGCAGTAGGACGTGATGGCAGTGCCACCATGGTTCTGCCTCCAGAGGAAGTCAGTTTGCATTGTTAGGAGGCGGTGATTGTCAGAAATTTCTTCTCTTGAAACAACAGAAGGCCACCTGCTCAACTGTTTTTCCTCCTCCAGATCTTGTATGTTTCTTCAGTCCATCGTCCAACGTTCTCTATCCCTGCACTGGGTGCTGTTTAGGATGAGATCATGCAGTATCTCTGGGTGGGAAGTGGGTATGGAGGGCTTCAGAGCCTGGAACTCAAGTGCTGTGCTTGAGCCCAGCTGGAGGATGAGCAGGAAGCCACCTTAAAGACCTCAGCACACCACCCTGCAGCAGTCAAATCCAGCCTAGCTCGAGACACTTTCAAGAGGCCAAAGGAGTATCGGCAGTCTCGGTGCCAGCCCTTCTCAGCATGGGAGGCGAGGGCCTGGAGCTGTGCTGTCTGGTCCCATGGTGCTGGACATGTGGCCAGTGCCAGGTGAGACATGCTGAAAGTATGAAATCCACACCGGGTTAGTAGGAAAGAAAAAGAAGGTAGATAGCTTGTTAATAGTTTTTCTATTGATTACATGTTGAAATACTATTTTAGATAAATTAGGTTAATTAAAAAATATGTTAAAATTACATATGTGGTTCATGTTATGTTTCTGTTGGACAGTAGTGGCCCAGAGAGTCCATCACACTTTAGAGACTAGAGGAGGAGGGTGAAAGGTACAGTCTTTCTCTTGCCTGTTCCCTGGAAGTGGCTTTAACAACAAACATTCTAATAACCCGAGTAACCCAGACCAAAGCACCCACCGAAGGAGGTTCCTGATTGAGATGTCTCTGACTCGTCACATGTTGGTACTACTTAGAGAATTACATTAAAAATCTATTATATATAAACCATCCCATCTACATCTCTAATCTTATGTTACCCTCTGGTGTAGGTCGAATGTGGTAGTAGTTGTTACAGGACTCATTCATTGATTCTTTTGTCTGTGTGTTCACTAACAAACACTTGTGTATTCATTTCCACTGTGTGCTAGTTAATAACTGGCAGAGTGCCGAATTCCAAAATGAATAAGGCTTGATCTCATTGGCATCTCAAGTGACCAGTAAGTAGAACCCTTTTTCTCTCTCCTGAATTCTGCAAGTTGGAAAGGAAGATAAGATAGATGGGGAATAAAATATTATCTTTATTTCTGATACAGCCTGCTTGAAGGATGCAATTTGCTCTAAGAACCAAATGAGATTCCTAATATTGAATCCCAAGATTCAACTAACATTTCCTATCCAGTCATAGCCGCTTTGCACTTCTCAGGCCTCCCCAAGTAGAGGGATCAGGTTCCCTCTAGAGCAGGGGTCCCCAACATATGGTGAGTTGTATAATTATTTCGTTACATATTATGATGTAATGATAATAGAAATAAAGTGCACAATAAATGTAATGCGCTTGAATCATCCCGAAACCATCCCTTCCACCCCCGTTAGTGGAAAAATTGTCTTCCATGAAAATGATCCCTGGTGCCAAAAAGGTTGGAGACCGCTGCTCTAGAGGGCTTGTTCCCAAAGGTGTGTGTGTATGGGGCTGGCGGGGGTTGGAGGGTGGGGTGTATGTGGCAGGGTGCAAGCTATGCGGGGCTTGTAGACCTCTGGAGGGCTTTGCTTTTTTCTCTGAACAAAAAGAGACGCCATCAGGGGGTTTTGAGCAGACGGGAGACATGACTGGACCCACCTTTCACAAGGACCACTCTGATTGCCGTGTTGAGAATAGGTTAGAGGAGGGCAAGGAGCAGGGAACCAGGTAGAAAGCTGTGGCAGTTGTCTCAGTGAGGAATGATGCTGGCTCAGGCCAAGAGGTCAGTGGTGCAGGTGGTGAGAAGTGAGATTCTGAATATACCATCAAGGTAGAACTACCAGGATTGGCTGAAGGATTGTGTGATGGACGTGAGTGAAAGTGCAGAATCAAGGATTTTGACTAGAGCTACTGGAAGGGTGAAATTTCCTGTTTGCCAAGATGTGGGAAAAGCAGGTTTGGGGAGGAAGTTTCAGGAATACAGTTCGGATTTGTGTTTGAGCTGCCTGCTAGAAGTCCAAGGGAATCCCCAAGAGCTTGTGTGTAGAAAGAGACCACTCAGCGATAAAGTGACCTGGACCTCTTGTCTGTCTGCCCATATCCCCCGAGGATCTCCTCGCTTCCTGTGCTACACGTGTGCTGGCGGTTCCCAGATGTGTACCTCCAGCCCTGCGCTGTCTCCTTAACTCCAGCTCAGCTTCAAACTGCCTAATTCAGACTCCTGTGGATGTCTAAAATGGTATCCATAAGAAATAAGAGGAAATAAGGATGTGCATATTACTTACTTCTACAAAAAGAAACAAAGGAAGAATAACCAGAAATTATTTAGTTTCTTGACTTTTGAACTATATAAATGTTTTACAAATTCAAAAAAAATCTCTGAAATTGAGTATTATTAGAAACAAACCTGTGTATCAAATGATATAACCTGCACAGAGAATTAATTTGAATATCTTTTGAATACATACTCTATGTGTACCCTGCATAGGATATGTTCATGTTTCCCACTGTGTCCACTGAAGGAACATAGAACAGTGACGTCCCAGTGGCAATGAGCACATCTAATGCCCAGATCTTGGTTTCTAAATTCTGTTCCCCACCAAAAGGAGCCAGGGTCATTCAAAAAATGGATGATTCCTGTGCAGTTTCCTTGGGGAAATGGGCTGTTGAGGGTACTAGGTGGTTCTGGAGCATCTTTTGCACCAGAAAACAAAGAAGTGTTCTAAGATTGACAAAGACACGTCAATAATACAGGAGATGCTTTGACAGAGCTGCCTCTGGCCAAGTTTGGAACAGTTTGAATATCAAAGGGAATGATTGTAATGGATTATAACACACTGAATAAAAAATGAAAACCCAAGTCCATGATGATACCAAAAAAAAAAAGTTAGGGGTTGGGTACCCCTTACTTATAAAAGAATGCCAGCCAGTAAATGTAGAGGAATAATTGAAAATCACCAATTTGTAACCACCAATAAAAAGGATTCACACAAGGATCATCAGTGGATGCCAAACCATTGGGGAAAAATGTGTTAGGGAACAGGATGTTTACAATCTCAAACTGCACTACTTGTTAGTTGTTATACAAAGGGAAAAATGTATCATTGCAATGGAGAAATTTGGCAGATACCACCTTAACCAAGTGATCAAACTTAGCATTATCAACAACTGATATACCGTAGAAAGCACACACCAGCCGTGAACTATTTTTACCAAACATGTTTTACCTGAATCTAATGACAGAGAATGATCAGACAAATGCAACTTAACGATATCTCCTGTAGCACACCCTAAATGCACTCTTCGGAATATGTCAACATCCAAAAGACAGTCCCCTCCCCCACTACCACCAAATTAGATTAAAAGAGTCTAGAGAAACATGATAACCAAATGCAATGTGTGAGCCTTAATTGGATCTTGGATTTTTAGAAAAGCTATAAAGAACATAATTAGGGAAATTTGATTATGGAGCCAATATTATGTCAATGTTAAATATCTCGGGTATGATAATATTGTGGTTATTTACCTAGGAGAATGTCCTTGTTCTTAGGAGACAGCTGGTAGCATTTAGAGATGTAGTGTTATGATGTGTGCAACTTTCAGTTGGTTTGGTAAAATGAAAATGTGTGTGTATCTGTGATAGGGAAGAATGGAGAGAAAGCAAATGTGGCAGTATGTTAACAGTTGTTGAATCTAGGTGAAGGTTATGTGGATGTTTGGTTCATAATATTCTTGCAGCTTTTCTGTAGCTTTGAATTTTTTTCAAAATAAAATGTTGGGGGAAATAAAGAATATGAGGAAAAAAGAAATTGTAGGAATTATAGCCAAATCTTTCGAGCAGTTTTGCTTTTTTTTTTTTTTGAGACAGTATCTCACTCTGTCGCCCAGGCTGGAGTGCAGTGGCCTCATCATAGCTCACTGCCGCCTCCAACTCCTGGGCTCAAGCGATCCTCCTGCCTCAGCCTCCTTAGTAGCCGGGACTACAAGTGTGAGCCACAGTGCCCAGCCCCCGTTTTGCTATTTATAAAGGGAAGCAGAAAAATGTGGGAGTGGCTAGAAGAAAATGTGGGGTGAAGAGGATTTTGGCTTTTCAGATGGGAGAAATCTGTGTGTATATGCTGATGTGAAATGCACAGCAGAAGGAAGCCTGGTGATGGGGGCGGGAGCAGAGAATTGCTGGTGGAACGTCTGTAAGTGGGCTGCGTGGGGGTTCTCACTGCAGATGTGAGGCCTGGTACAGATGAGATGCTCAGAAATTTATTGAATGAATATTGGTTTTAATTCTTAGGCTACTCTCATGAAATAGATACTTTTATTAAAAATACATCGATTCAGTCTTGATTAAGAGATTATAGTTTTCAATTGAAAAACTTAACATTAAGATCTTTGAATTTTTCGTCCAATAAGGGAGAAGAGATTAGAAAGCATTTATTTACCAGTGCTTTACCAGTGATCATAAGAATATTTGTATTTATGTAGGCTCTGTCTTTTATTATTTTTACAAAGATGAAACAAAAGCTTTCTGAGATATCTACAGGCTCTTCCTGGGCTATTCAATGCAGAGTTCTTTGGGAAGATATTCATTCTGGAACATTCATTATTAAATACATTTGTTTGTTTTAAGGAATGGTATTTCCTTAAATTGTAAATGAACTATTAATGTGAAAAATGGAAGTGGTGGCTGTGTCGTATTTGAACCCAAATCCGAGGCAAGCCTGGTTTCTTCTGTAAGTGGTAGGCCCCCAGGCCCAGCCTCTTTCCTGCGCTTCACCTCTCCTGCCTGCCCACAGCCTAACTCCGTGGTGGTCACTGCTGGCTGTATCCAGCTCAGTAGCAGGGCAGTTTGATAGTATCCCATCAAGCTCTGGATACTTGTCCTTTGTGACCTGACAATTCCATTTCTAGGAGTCTGTCTCCTTGTGCAAATGCACAGAGAAGCAGGCATGAGGGTGTTCATCAGTGCAGCATTGTTTGAAGAGCAAAAGTTAGAATCCATCCAGTTAGGAGACTGACTGCTTAAATATATCGTGGTCTGCCTTTCAGCAGAACATTACTCAACTGTCGATTGTACTCACACGCAAAAATGTCCACAGTGTATTGTTAAGTTAAAAAATAAGTGAAAAAAATATTTCAGCTCTGCTATCTATGGGGTTATGAGGGATTTGTACTTTCCGTGTTATATATTTTCCAGTGCTTGGATTTTTTTTTTTTTTTGTGACAGAGTCTCACTGTCTTGCCTGGGGCGAGTGCCGTGGCGTCAGCCTAGCTCACAGCAACCTCAGACTCCTGGGCTCAAGCAATCCTACTGTCTCAGCCTCCCGAGTAGCTGGGACTACAGGCATGTGCCACCATGCCTGGCTAATTTTTTCTGTATATATTTTTAGCTGTCCAATTAATTTCTTTCTATTTTTGGTAGAGACGGGGTCTCGCTCTTGCTCAGGCTGGTCTCGAACTCCTGAGCTCAGAACGATCCGCCCGCCTCGGCCTCCCAGAGTGCTAGGATTACAGGCAGGAGCCACCGCGCCCAGCCCAGTGCTTGGATTTTTATAATGAATTGTTTTGCCTTTGTTGCTGAAAAAGAAAGATAAGCTTAATATTTCCATCAGCAGTATCATAGTTATCAAGTAGACTTCCCGAACAAATGGGTAATAAGAATAGTTTTTCATGTCAAAGAAGCCTTTGGTATTACAAAACTCCAAATATTGTGTTCCCTGTGTTTTAACATGAATAGCTCTATATTAAGTAAGAGAGAGGATCTTTCAATGTGGAAATTGTTGGAGAAATATAACTCCAGGTTGCTTTTGGCTATACTAGGCTGGGATTATTTTTAGCTTTTGCCTTATTAAGTGTTGGCAGAGGCCTGGCGAGGTTGTCAAATAACAATAACGGCTGCCATTTGTTAAGTGTTTGCTGTATCTCAGTTCTTGGCTGCATACTTTACACATAGGATCATGTTTAATCCTCACAACAACCTGAGGAGGTAGGTCAGTCTGTGGTTACGCTCTTCCCATAGGTGAGGAACCTGAGGCTCAGAGACATGAAAAGTTTGCCCAGTTGGTGGCCAAGCTCAAGTTAAAGCCACACAGGCTGCCTGATCCGCAGCTGTGTGCTGCCTGCCATGCCCACCACCCTCTCGCCCATCTCTTATCTCTGTCTTCACGTCACAGTCTGTGAAATCCTAGACAAGTGAGCACACTTTTAAAGATCCGAAATCCTTATATTTAAAAAAAAGTTCTGGCTGGGCGCGGTGGCTGATGCCTGTAATCCTAGCACTCTGGGAGGCCGAGGCCAGAGGATCCTTTGAGCTCAGGAATTCGAGACCAGCCTGAGCAAGAGCAAGACCCCGTCTCTACTGAAAAGAGAGAGAAATTAGCTGGACAACTAAAAATATATAGAAAAAATTAGCCGGGCATGGTGGCACGTGCCTGTAGTCCCAGCTACTCGGGAGGCTGAGGCAGAAGGATCACTTGAGCCCAGGAGTTTGAGGTTGCTGTGAGCTAGGCTGATGCCACGGCACTCTAGCATGGGCAACAGAGTAAGACTCTGTCTCAAAAAAAAAGAAAAAAAAGTTCTTCCTAATGTCCTCTAGTCACTTTTCCATTTGTCCTTTTTTGCACATGTGGAAAATGAGGGATGTGGATTAAGTAAGCAACCTCTAAATCCTTCACGGTGCTGCAATTCTAAGCCCAGTATGTGGTAGGTGATGAGAAATTAACAGCCCCCAGGATTGGCTGCAGTCATTTTGGAACAGCCTCAAGGTGTTATCTGCCATGGCCTTGTCTTTGTGGTCCCTGTGTAATGGATGTTCAGAGACTCCCCCCATCCCAGAGTGAAATTAAGCCCTGACAGAAATTGCTAAGTTGGGATCCCAGCTGCTGCTACAAGTGACATTTTAAAGAAGACCAGTTGATATGATATGTACATTTGTCAGCAACAGGCAGAGATTATTGTTAGGCCTGGCCAAGGGGCAAGTTGAAAATTTAAGAATGAAATTTTGGCACCTGCAGACCTCTTTGGAAGAAATTGGTTTGGCTTTGGTATGTTTTTGTTCTACTTGGTTTTTGGTTGAGACGTGATTCCTTGAGCTGGGTGTGCACGCTCCCCCGTCCCATCCTCTTTCTCTCTGGGAAGAGAAGGATATTCCATCTCACAGCTAGATCTGCAGCCTGTGATGGGTGCCTAAGAAAGTGGCTGCTGTTAGTAACATCACAGTCATTTATGCAGAAATTGTTTGTGAGCTTATGTCAGCTACCCTTCCTCTGGAAGAAATGACTAGCAGATTAGTCATTAGGCGTCTCTGATCTTGCTTGGTATAAATGCCATACTGCACCATAGTCTGAGACTTTGTTTTCTTAAGTTCTGTTAGTGACCTTTGAAGTTGGTTTCACAGGTTTGATATATGACAATGAGATACGCCAGCTTATGGCATTTCTATGTGAAGGAGGGCTTTTGTGTGCTTTGGTTAGACGTGGCCATGTGGGAAAATGTGCAAGTCTGGCAACCCCAGGTGTAGTAGGGCGTGGAGCAGCTGGGACTCCTTACCTGGGCTAGTGGAACTGTAAAGTGGCACAGCCACTTTGGAGAATCATTTGGCAACATCTGTAAGATTAAATATGGTGCATGCCCTAAAATCCAGCAGTTCCGCTCAGAGAATTCTTGGCATGTGTTCCTGGAGACATGGATGAGACTGTTCATAGCAGCATTGTTTATGAAAGCAAAAAGGTTGGGAACAACCCAATGTCCACTGACAAGAGAACAGATAAATAAAACTGGTATCATGGAATCTGTGGAATTTCACAGCATTGAAAACAAAAGCGCTGGTACACACCCAGCATGGGTCAGTGTCAGGCCTACTATTGAATGATAAAGCAAGAACATGAGAATCTGTATAGTATTTATGTAAAGTTCATAAACTCATAAGTTAAACTATGCATACAATATAAACTATCATAAAAAGTAACGAATGATAAGCACGAGAGTGAGAATCATGGCGACCCATCGCAGGGGGGAGAGATGTGTTATGAAGGAGCACATGGTGGCACCAAGGGACTCAACCTACTTTTAGAGCTGCAGTGTCCAGTGTGCAGCCACCAGCCCCGTGTGGCTGTTTACATTATAGTTAAATAAAAGTTCGATTCCTCAGTCACTCTATCCACCATCAAGCGCTCAGTAGCTACAAGTGGCGATCATGTTAGACAGTGCAGGTATAGACCACCTCCATCATTGCAGAAAGCTCTATTTGATAGGCCAGATGGGAGATGCATGGATGTGATTCATTCCCTATAACTTGTACATATGTATGTATGAAATCTCTTAAAATTTTGTTTTAATTTCAGTACTAGAAAAAATTTTTAAAGACGCCTATACAAAATCTAAAGTATAACTTCTTAAAGTGTGAAAAGACAGAATGACGAGAGTGGTCGGCAAAGCTGAGACTCTGCCGTTGTGCATTTCTTGGACGCTGCCTTCTGCTCCAGATATAGAAACGTGTGAAGGAGGGGCAGGGAGAGTGTGTGCACTCGTGTGCCTGTGTGTGTCTGTCTGGAGCTGCTGGCCAGATGACCCTGACCGCAGCATTCTTGTAGGGCCACCTGTTGCTGCCTTCCAGCCTGCTGTCACTAGCCATTATAGTGCCTTGCCAGCACTCAGGCCTAGTTTGAGTGACCTTGAAAATCATCTGAAACCTGTACTGCTAACTCAAGGTTTCAAGAAAAAGTTGGACAGCCTTCAAGTCAATATCTGTCCCTAGTTAGTGCTTCCAGAGTTGAGACGGTTGGTTGTCATTACAAAGAATCTCCTTTCTCCACCTGATTTATTGCTTCTTGTGCTAGAACTGGCTGTTTTGAGGCTACTAGGTATCCCAAGAAGAAAGATTTATTGGTAGGCAGTGCACTGCCGTTAATGATGACGTGGTTTCCCAGACAGACCGGAATCATGAGTCCTATAGTATATTTCCTGGGTTCTGTTAGCATGTTTCAGGCAGAGATGCCCTTAGTTGGTCCCCGGGCCATGATTGGGGCCAGCCCTGCACTTGCATGAACCCGAGATGGTTTTTTGGGGACTAACCTCCACACCTCACCTGTCTACCCTAGTTCCACCCTGGTCATGATGGCAGAGTTGGGAATCTGGCCAGCTCCTCGGCCCTATGCCTGCCCACACGGCAACTCAGGGCAGCAGACGGTGGAGAAGGCAGAAGTTGGCTCACCCAGCCCGTGTCTCTGAAGATCTTTGGCCACCAGAGAACCCCTGCATCCTGCCTAGACTTCCCCATTTGTGTCTGCTTTCCCTGCTCTCAGTCTCACATGACAGGGTAGAAGTCACGCAGATTAGGAAACCGCTCTCACATCCTGTTTGACTTGGGAACCTACCTGGTGAGGGTATGCTGTGTCTTTGAGAGATGCTGTGAGGCCACCATCAGAGGGGTGGCGTGGGGCAGCAATGAGATCGGTTCAGACGGAGGCGAGTCAGCCCAAGGGGGGAAATGGATTAGCAGGCTAGGGCCAGATTGAGACTTCCACCTCAGTGCCACAGGAGGAGGACAGTGGGCATTTGTTAGGTCTTCGTTACTCAAGGTAGGGAGTTAGGTGTTCAGTGCTACAGAATAACCTGAGTAAGATCTGTAAGCAGTGGGAAATAAGAATTTGATCAACCCTGCTACCCATCCAAACTGTGCGTTAGGTTAGCTCCCTGTATTGAACAGGTGCCGTGTGCCAGGCATTTTGATAAGTACCTTATTGCATTATCCATAGGCAGTATCTTGTTTAATCTATATCATATCAGCCATCTCAAGGATACTATTATTTTATTTTTATTTATATTTATTTTTCCATTGTGTAGGATAGCTTTTTTTCCAAAGAAACTAATGATTTAAAGAGATGCCATCTAAGTATTTTAGCCCAAGCAGCCTAACTCCAGTGCATAACCCTTTTTTAAAGATTTTTAAATTTTTAATTAAATGTATTTAAGAGATGGGGTCTCTCTATGTTGCCCAGGCTGGAGTGCAGTGGCTATTTGCAGGTGTAGTCACCACACACTACAGCCTTGAGCTCCTGAGCTCAAATGATCCTCCTAAGTAGTTGGGACTGCAGGCCCATGCCACTACACCAGGCTACCAATGCACACCCTTTTAACCACCACATGAATAATTAGACTGTTCACATGAATTTTGAAGCATAAAAAAGGACATATAGGCCAGGTGTGGTGGCTCATGCCTATAATCCTAGCACTCTGGGAGGCCGAGGCAAGAGGATTGCTTGAGCTGAGGAATTCAAGACCAGCCTGAGCAAGAGTGAGACCCCACCTCTACTAAAAATAGAAAAATTAGCCAACAGCCATCGTGGCCCATGCCTGTAGTCCCAGCTACTCAGGAAGCTGAGGCAGGAGAATCACTTGAGCCCAGGAGTTTGAGGTTGCAGTGAGCTATCTATGATGATACCATTGCACTCTGGCCCAGGAGAGAGAGTGAGACTCTGTTTCAAAAAAAAAAAAAAAAGGAAGTCTAAACTATAATTGGGACCCACCCTACTTGGGTGGGGAGGAAGAAGAGGCAGGGCAAAGGGAGCTAGAGAAATCACACCGTCCCATTCACCTACTTCCAACCCCAGGGTTGACTGCTGACACACAAGGGCTGGTATCCAGAGCCCTCCTGACCCTGCTTGTGCAGCTGTCCAGATGAACTAGCCAGGTGCACTGGCTTCCTGTGGATTTGTGTCCACATTTTGGGGACTAAGGGCTTTCTGCAGCTCTGGCCAGCACACAGCTGTGAAGCTCTTTGGTTTGACTCCACATGTGAAGGAGGGTCAGGCCCTGGCTTTTCTCTTTGGTCCAGAGTGCAGTGGGTTCCTAGATAGTTTGCAAAGGGGTAGATAGTTTATCCCATCCTGCCTGGCCACCTGGAAGGTCTTTGACAAAGGAATTGAACTTTGGCCTTACTAAGTCACGTGCAACAATGGTAGACACAGTGACAGCCCTAAAGTACAAGGTGCTATGTAATTTATTTTTTTTTTTAGTACTAAATTGCTAGAAAAATTGACAGAGGGAGTGCTTTTTATTTTTAAAACTACAGGTATTATTTGTCCATTGCACAGGATAGTGTTTTGTTCCATAATTTTTAGCCAGTTTCAAGTATATTCTATGAATTTCTGTTACCAAAAGAAGTAGTCCTCTTCCTGGGTTTTTTGTTGGTGGTGGTGGTTGATTTGTTCATTTGTTGAATGAATGTTTACTGAGCATCTTCGATGGGCCAGGTGCCATGTAAGCCCTGGGAAGACAGGCATGAACAAGACAGGTAAGGTCCTCAGAGGACTTGCATTCTTGTGAGGAGACAAACATAAATCAATTAACAAGATGATTTCAGACCTGGAAGGTGTTGCGGTAAACGGTGAGATGAAGGAAGACTGCCCAGTGGGTTTTGGTTTCTTTAACAGCTTCATTGAGATATGATTCACATATCAGACAATTCACTCATTTAAGGTAAACAATTCAGTGTTTTTTTTAGTAATTCGCTGGGTTGTGCAATCATCACCAGATTCTGATTTTAGAATATGTTTGTCCCCTATCAGAAGAAACCCCATACTCGGTAGAGGTCACTCTGCATCCCTCTCTCCGCCCCCTCAGTCTTAGGCACCCACCAATACTTGGACATTTCAAATAAATGGAGTCATACAACATGGTCTTCTGTGTCTGACTGCTTTCCCTTAGCATGATATTTTCAAGGTTCAGCCAGGTTGTGGCGTATGTTAGTATGTAATTTCTTTTTATTGCCAAGTAATATTCCATTGTATGGATATATAGCACATTTTATTTTATCATTCACGGAAATTTGGGCATTTCAGTTGTTTCCACCTTTTGGCCACTATGAATAATGTTGCTATGAACTTTCCTTGAACTTACCTGTATAAGTCACATGGATGTATGTTTTCATTTCTCTTGCGGACATGTCCAGAAGTAGAAGTTCTGGGTCATGTGGTAGCTCTGTGTTTGATCTCATGAGGAATTGCCCAGTGTTTTCCAAAGCAATTGCACCGTTTTACATTTCTACCTGCTGTGTAGGGGGGTTCCAATTTCTCTGGTCCTCACCAACATTCTGTCTATAAATCTTCTCTGATTATACCTAGTGAGCATGAATTGATAACTTATTGTGATTTTGATTTACATTTCCCTAATGACTAAATATGTTTATCATCTTTTCATGAGCTTCGTTGACAATTCGCAATCTTTGGAGAAGAAGTCAATCCAAATTCTTTGAGCATTTTAAATTGGGTTATTTGTCTTCTATTCATCTTTTATTCCTGAGTTGTAAGAGTTCTTCATACTTTCTGTGTACAAGTGCCTTATCATATATAGTCTGCCTTTCATAGCTACAGGTTCTGCATCCTCTGATTCAACCAACCTCCAATAAAAAATATTTGGAACAAAAAAACCCAATGTAACAATAAAAAATACAAATTTTAAAATAGAATATAACAACTATGTACATAGTATTTACATTGTATTAGGTATTATAAGTAATCTAAAGGCAATTTAAAGTATACTGAAAATGTGTGTAGGTTATGTGCAAATACTATGCCATTTTGTATAAGGGACTTGAGCATCCGTGGATTTTGGTATCTGATGGAGGCCCTGGAACTAATCACCTAAAGGTACTGATGGTGACTGTATGTGATTTGCAGATACAATCATATGCCACATAACAACATTTTGATCAATGCCGGACCACATATAACATGGCGGTTCCACAAGATTATAATGGAACTGAAAAATTCCTATTGCCTGGTGACGTCTAAGCCATCATAGCATCGTAGGGCAGTGCATAACTCACGTGTTCGTGGTGAAGCTAGTGTAAACAAACCTACTGTGCTGCCAGTTGTATAAAAGTATAGCTCATATAATTATGTACAGTACATAATACTTGATAATGATATTAAACAGCTGTTACTGGTTTATATATTTACTATATGTATAGTATTTTTATCGTTATTTTAGAGTATACTCCTTCTAGTTATATATACTTTTTTAAGTTAATTGTAACAAAACAGCCTCAGGCAGGTTCTTCAAGAGGTGTTTCAGAAGAAAGTGTTGTTACCATAAAAGATGACAGCTCCAAGTGTGTTACTGCCCTGGAAGACCTTCCAGTGGGACAAGATGTGGAGCTGGAAGACAGTGATGCTGATGATCCTGACCCTGTGTGGGCCTAGGCTAATGTATGTGTTCACGTCTTAGTTTTTAACAAAAACGTTTAAAAAGAAAAGAACCAAAATATTTTAAAAATAGAAAACAGCTTATAGAATAAGGATATAAAGAAAGAAAATGGTTTTGTAAAGCTGTACAATGTGTTGTGTTTTAAGCTAAGTGTTATTATGAAAGAGTAAAAAAGTTTAAAAGTTTAAGTTTGTAAAGTAAAAAATTACAGTAAACTTAGGTTAATTCATGGTTGAAGAAAGAAAAATTCTTTTTTATAGGTTAAGTGTAGCCTAAGTGTTCAGTGTTTATAAAGTCTGTAGTAATATATCCTGGGCCTTCACATTCACTCACCATTCATTTACTCACTGACTCACCCAGAGCAACTTCCAGTCCTGCAAGCTCCATTCATGGTAAGTGCCCTATATAGATGTACCAATTTTTATCTTTTATACATATTTTTACTGCACCTTTTCTGTGTTTAGATACACAAATACTTACCATTGTGTTATAATTGGCTACAGTATTCAGGACAGTAACATGCCGTATGGGTTTGTAGCCTAGGGACAATAGGCCATACCAC
Organism: Indri indri; assembly: GCA_004363605.1. Taxonomy (NCBI): domain Eukaryota; kingdom Metazoa; phylum Chordata; class Mammalia; order Primates; family Indriidae; genus Indri; species Indri indri. The sequence goes on along the minus strand of RJWJ010007031.1, from coordinate 33,366 downwards.
ATAGCCTAGGTTATGTAGTAGGCTGTCCCGTCTAGATTTGTGTAAGTGCACTCTGTGACATTCACACAACAATGATGCATTTCTCAGAATGTATTCCCATCGTGAGCAAGGCATTACTGTTTTCTCTCCTATCCTGTGGGGTTGTCTTTTCACTTTTTGAAAGTATCATTTGTAGCACAAAAGTTTTTAATTTTGATGAAGTCCAATTTATCTGTTTTTTTCTTTTGTTTCTTATGCTTATGGTGTTGTATCTAAGAAAACATGATCAAATCCAAGGTCGCAAAAACTCCTTTGTTTTCTCTAAGAGTAGTATAATTTTCACTCTTACATTTAGGTCTGATCCATTTCGAGTTCATTTTTGTATATAGTGTGAAATAGGGGCCCAAATTCATTCTTTTGCACATGACTATCCAGTTGTCCGAGCACCATTTGTTGAAAAGACTAGTCTTTCCCCTGTCAAATGGTCTTGATACCTTTGTTGAAAATCAGTTGGCCATAGACACATGGATTTATTTCTGGACTCTCAATTCTATTCTATTGGTCTATGTGTCTGTCCCTATGCCTGTACCACACTGTCTTGGTTAGTGTAGCTTTGTGGGAGTTTTTAAATTGAGAAGTATGAGTCCTCCAACTTTGTTCTTCTTCTTCAAGACTGTTTTGGCTATTTGGGTCTCTTGTATTTCCATACTAATTTTAGTATTAGATTGTCACTGTCTGCAAAAAATCAGCCAGCTGGGATTGTTATAGGGATTACATTGAATGTGTAGATCAGTTTGGGTAGTATTGCCATCTTAATAATATTAACCTTTTGATCCATGACAGAAGATGTGTTTCCATTTATTTAGATTATCTCTGATTTCTTGCAATGATGTTTTGTAGTTTTCAGTGTCTTGCGTTTCTGTTACTGAATTTATGCCTGTGTATTTTTTTTTTTTTTGGTACTGTAAATGGAAGCTTTTGAAGTTTTATTTTGGAATGTTCATTGCTACTGTATAGAAATACAATTGATTTTTGTATATTGTTCTGTTATCCTGTCACCTCACTGAATTTGCTTATTAGTACTAATAGTTTTCAGTGGATTGCTTGGGAATTTCCATACATAAAATCATGTCATCTACAAATAGAGATACATCTTCCTTTCCAGTCTGGATGCCTTTTATTTCTTTTTCATACCTAATTGCCCCACAAGAACCTCCAGTACAATATCAAATAGGAGTGGCAAGAATGGACATCATAGTCTTGTTCCTGATCTTAGGAGGAAATCACTCAGTCTTTCACCATGGTCCAGAGGATTTTGAACACTTTACTTCTAGTTTAGTTGCCCCTTCCAACTGTGGAGCCTTGCACATGTCACTTGTTGCAGTTCCCTAAACCAAAGAATGAGAAGGATGATTCGAAAGGGCCTTCCTTTCCAGTTCTTACATCCTGTACTTCTGTGATTCTGCGTGGTATTCTTTCTTCTTAGCCACTTCCCTTGCATGTGGGTTAGATCATCATATGGATTCTATAAGGACATTTGGAAATATTTGCAGGTTCTTTTTCCATATTTGTTTGGACTGCCTCTGATTTCCACAATTCTGAACAACCTAATGTAGATGGGAGTTGCAAAAATTGAAACATGCGAGCAGAGATGTTTTAATGGATCCGCATTTCCCTCCCTTTGAAACTCTGAATGGCCAGGAAAAAAGATTGGTTTGGGGACATTGCTCATTTCCACAAAAGGTCAGCGAACCATTCTTCTTCTCACTCTGCCCTCTGACAGTCAGTGCCCTCTTTGTTTTCAGACTCTCAGCGTTCTCATCTCTCTTCCTTCACCATGAAGCTGATGGACAAATTCCACTCGCCTAAAATCAAGAGAACGCCGTCAAAGAAGGGAAAACCAGCTGAGGTGTCTGTGAAGATTCCAGAGAAGCCTGTGAACAAAGTAAGCTGACTCTCTCCAGGTGTTTCTCCTGGCCTCGCCTGCTTTGAGCAGTATAAGTTTGTGCTGGTTGTATGTTCACTCCCTGGGGATTGAGTTTTGAGTACATCACACCTATTCCGTGGCATTCCATGGTTCCAGGTGGGGCCTTCAGTGTCCTTGTGAAATAAGAACCATTAGGATGGTGAGCGTTTGCCATGTTAATCGGAGTCAAGCTCAGTTGGCTAGAACAGTTCTCCTTTTCCAACTGTGTCATCCCGAGCATTTAAAACAGCTGAGCACGTTATGTTCACACCCCAGGATGCTGCCTCCCTGCCCCCGAGTTCCCGATATTGCCCTGGTGCACACTCGAACCAGGGAAGTTTGTGATGTCCAGAATGTCCATCATTCGGCTTTAGGGCCAGTGCTCTGAAACGTGCAAACCCCTTGAAACCTGGCAAAGATGTCCTCAAGTGCTAGTAACCTCCGCAGGGCCAGTCAAGCCAGATATGTTGGAACAGCTATTGATTTTCATCAGCCCCTCCCTTCAGCCTAAAACGGCCATTTCAAGCTCTGTAGGAATCCAGGTTTCCTCTCTTCCAGGAGGCAACAGACAGATTTCTACCAGAGGGCTACCCTATCCCCTTGGATCTGGAGCAGCAGGCAGTAGAATTTATGTCCACCAGTGCTGTGGCTTCCAGGTCTCAAAGGCAGAAGGTCAGTGTGACATTAAGAACAATTGGGTTTGCCTTGCCTTCTACTGCAGAATCCTGGTCCATGGTTTTGGGGATGGAAAAAAATCTATTGCAATATCATTGTGTTCTCTTGGGTGGGGGCGACTGTGGGCTGAATCGTTGAGAAAAAAAAGAGTCCAAGGGGCCTTGGATAAAAGTGAGAGTTTATCCAAGCTCTCATGATCTTTGGAGAGAGCTCAGTGCTCTGTGGCAAAAGATTGGGGATTCTTTCTAGGGTTGGTCTGGGTGTGCTGCTTGGGTCCAACGGGTTCCGGGGGGAGTGGGTAAGTCTCATCCCTCAAGACCAGCTGTTCTTTCCTTGAATTGCTAAGATGAGCTGAATAGTTTAGAAGGGGAAAGGCTTCTAGAACCTTAGAGTGCTCCCTTGGATATCTTGCAAGGAGTGTGATGAGACTGCCACATAACCAAGTGCTCTCAGAGCCAGGGACACCTTCTGGGTCGCTAACATTTACTGAGCCTTTTCTTGGCCCCGTGCTAAGTGCTTTACACGTGTTCTCTTATCTTCACAACAAGCCTGACAGGTGATGAAAACCTACTTTGCTGAAAAGGAAACTGAATCTATAGAGAGATTGTAGCATTTAGCCAAAGTGAAAGGGTAAAAATGTGACGAAGTCGAGATTTGAACGCAGGCTGTCTGACGTCAGAGTCTAAATTCTTGAGGTGCTACGTTTCCTCTTTACGAAAGAATTTAATATCTCACATATAAATATTAATCCCAACTCACTACTGTACATAAAGCTAATCAATGTAAAATAAAAACAAGCCTCGTGGACAATAGATCCTTAATCCTTTAGTGATGATCTGAAGCCTAACTTCCGTGCAGTGGAGCTGTTGTCACGCCTGTCAGCATGATGCAGCTGGTAAACAGTACCTTGTTGTTTAAGCACCTAATTCTCGAATGTTGCAGTTTATCTGTTTTCCGGTTTTATGTGGACCAGCAGAATATCTTAAAATTCTAGTTAAAAGTAGACAAAATAAAGGTTTTAAATCCAAAAGTCTTCCATTGAAAAGTTTTTCCCACCCCATCCATCTGTTAAGCACAGGAGGCCAGAGAGGAGGAGGCAGAGATTCAGTGTTGGCCAGATGGGAGGGGTGTAATAAAGTAGAAGATTTGGTCAGTGCCACAATTTCGTGTTTTTAATTATTATGGTACATAATAGTTGTATCACAATTATTTTTTATTACAATCTGTTTAGCAACCTCTTGGAGCTGAGTTTAATATTAAACTCCAAGGAGAGCATAAGTTGTCCTCTAACACAAGTCCAGGCGGTTCAGAATAAAGTGATTTACTAATAGCTTTGTTCTGCCAGTGAACTCTGATATGAAACTGTTCAGCCACTCACTTCTTGGAGTTGTTTCCTTTTTATTCACTATTCCAGGAGAGGTTATGGAAGAAAACATGATGCTAGAGTACATTGACTTGGCGGGCCACCTGCAAGCCCCAGGAGACACTTGGCACTGTCTGGAGACAGTTTGGGTTGTCACAATGGGAGCGTGAAGCAGGTGCTGCTGGCATCTAATGGGTAGGGGCCCGGGGTGCAGGTAAACATCATACAACATACAGGACAGCTCTCCCGAAACAAAGAATTGTCTGTCCCAAAACGTCAGTATTGCTGAGGCTGAGAGAACTGTTACGTGGCAAGAAGCTGTAGGGGTGATCTTCTACCAAGGAGGAGTGTTGTCCCTTTTTTGGTAATTGCTCTTTAAGAAAGGTTGGATTACTGTGCCCTGCCTCAAGTCACCTGTGTGGGACAAAGTAGGTATTGCTTAGTGGAGGCCCACAGACAACTGGAAATGTTGAGGAATCCGCCAGAGCACGTGGACTCAGACGGTTATGTCAAGAAACCTTGCCGTAGATCTGTCGTCTGCTGTCCTCATTTGTTGTTCATTCGCTCTCACTTAGGGAGCATTTACATACCTTCTCGTGCTGTCCCAGGTTGCGTACATGGCCTTCTCTTTTTAAACGCATGGGAGCTTGAAGCACAGGGAGGTAGATGTACAGATTGAGATTCATTGCCCACTTACTGGGCGTTCTCTTTGCACGGGCCCTGTCCTGGGTGGTTTCATTTACCGTCTTATTTACTCCTCACCATAGCTGTGCGGGAGAGCTCTTATTATTCCCACTGTGCAGACAGTGTTGGCTCTGCCTCAAGTTTTCTTAGCTGAAATCTGGTTTCCCCACTATGTTCCGTTGTCTTTCCAGACTACTGTTAGTAGTCTCTGACGTCTTCTTAGTTGAATTTTAAAATTCAGAGTACACTCTGGTGAATTTATAAACTTTTTTGCAACTTTTAAACAAGGCTAGCAGTGAGCTGCAGAGTGTTCAAGTAGTGGAAAACATTTAGCCACATTCTGGGAGTCCCTGCCTAATTACAGGTAGCGCAGTCCAACACGGCCTGGGAGGTGTGAGCCCTTCCTCCCTGAGGGCACGTGGACAGAGGGTTAGATCCGGGGGCTTGCTGAGTAGACTTTGAAAGCCTTTCCCTTTCTGCTTTCAACATCTTACGAAATATAAGCGGGGAGATGCTGCTGCCGGAGAGCGGGTGGTGGGCGGTGATAGGAGAGCCTGCTGTAACTGATCTCTGTGTTAAACACACCTTGCTGGACCTCGCTGTTCTGGTCCAATGGAGAATAATAATGTTGTGTTGCCTTTTAAAAAATCCTGTGATTTTTTTTTATTATACTGTTTGTGATTTGCTTTCCTCCTCACCTCCCCAGGCTTAGCCCAAATTTGTATGGTTCACTGTCCTCCCGCTTGGGCAATGAGACTTGAGTTGCCGTAGAGAAGACAGGCCCCAGGCTGAGACAGAGAAAAGAAAAGGCAGGTTGGGGCTGCCCTAGACACTACTCTGCTCTTAGGAGAGAAGTGTCGGAAGATGGGGACCAGTTTTTCCTCACTTCTGTCTCCTGCAGAGCCAGCATAGTGGCATATAGCAGCAAAGCAGCAGCCCCAGTGTCCCGAGTGAGCACAGCCCCACGGGCAGGAAAGCCAGTGGAAGCTTTCTGTCCATCTCTGCCATCTGGGCCTCATTTTACTGATTCAGTGAATAGAGCTGTAGACCAGGGGATCTCTAGTAAATTATTTCACTTCTTACAGTAGATTTCTGATCGATCTTTTTTCTCCTCTCCATCTGCCCAGGCTCTGCAATCTAACAAAGTTCAAATTCTGTTTCCTTTACTACAGCTGTGTGACCTTGGGCAGGTTGCTTAACCTCCCTGTTCCCCACCAAGCCTCAGTTTCCTCACCTGTGAAATAATAGTGTCTACTTTATATGGTGGTTGTAACCCTTAAATGAAACAATGTGTATAAAATACATAGCACAGTGGGTGACTAGAAGTCCCTGATGAGTGGTAGCAATCATCTGGTCTCTTTCTTTCCCTTTCAGAGTTGTACATCTTTTGTTCTCTTTCTTGGCTTTATTAGCAGATATACAGCTTCTGATGTTGGTGGAGCATCTGTTAAGTTGATGCACCACTTCCATTTGCATCTCATCCAGTCCCCACATTTACCTCTTTGGTTACACAGGGCCAGTGTTACTCTTCCCATTTGTGAATGACAAGCCCCATGTCCAGCGGTTGTGTCTAGGTCCTCCCCAGGCACAGATAGTCTTGTTTAGTTCCCAGGCTTATGTGAACCAGTGGCGGCAACTCATCCCCCGCAGGAGGGCTGTGCAGGTAGATGCATCTGCCTCTCAGGTTATGCAGCCGGGCCGTTTTAGCAAAGCCAAGGCATCGAGTCCCAAGTTCTGGCTGGTGCTGGGTATAGGTGTGCCATTGTAAACTCTGACTGTGGGCTGCATTTTGCAAGAAGCCACAGTTTAACAGCTGAAGGGCTAGGGGAATGCACAATGTTCAGAGGGCATTGATTCTGGGAGTGGAATTTGAGGGTTAATGGATGCAACCTGACCCTGCTAAGTTGTTGGCTCCTTTATCAGGAGTACAGCCTGGCTCTTAAATAGCTGACTTGATCTCTCTGCAACAACGGGAAAATTCTCTTTTTGCTCCGAAGTGCCTTGCCCCTTTCCAATGCCTAGCAAACCTGATGATACATTTTTTTAAAATGTTTCCTCTTCCCTCGCCAAGTTTCATCATATCTGGCTTCTGCCACTTTCTGATATGCTAAGATGGCAGCGTTATTGTCATAGTCCTCCTCTTGCCAGGCCGACTGTGGCTTTGGGCACATTTGATGTATGCACGCACCGCGATTCCTTCTTACTCAGGTTCTTCCTGGCAGTGGGCAGGGAATGGTAGAACAGAGAGCTTTCGTCCATGAGATGGAGAAACAAGCACCTGGCCTCTTGCAGGCAGGAAGTAAACAAATATGTCAGGTAGTGAAAAGAGAAACGTAAAGCCAGGGCACAGGGATCCAGTTGTCCCCCTCTCCACGGGATGAGGAAGGGGTGCTCTGGAGAATGTTTTGGGAAGTGCCTGTTGAGAGAAATTGCACTGGGTCTTTGAAAGTTATCTGACTGAAGTAGCTATTTACTTGTTAATCTCATTCATTTATATATTTTTCTTTTGATATTCTATGAAATAAAAGCCTCTACTATTATTTTAATTTAAAATAACATTCCCCATCATTTTAGAAGAAAAGAGCTAGTGTTCAGAATCACAATCACTTTTCACTTTATTTCTATTATTTGTATATTTATAAATTATTATTTAAATCAGCTTTTTCTAGAAATTATCTCCTTACCCTCAATTGCTTACATTTTCTGGACTGAAAAGAGCCCACAGGTGGCAGTTTTTCTCGTAGTACCCCTCCCTCTTAATTTGCACTGGGCATGTCACCAGTTCCGCCGGAGTCGGTATCCATTTAGTGTTTATCCGTTCTGTAGATTGCTCCTGATTTTGCTTGCCCTGCCAGCCAGCTGGACCTGGCTCGTGGACACCAGGACTAGTGCGGGGTGGGGGAGAAACGAAAGGGGTGTGTATGCCACTGACTGTGGACCCACGTCTCCTGCAGTCAAGGAGAAGAGTTGGGTGGTGCTTTGAATACTGGAAAGTGCAGGGCTCTGTATTTTCTTTTCCTCTCGGGTCGGCTTTCCTCAGGAGCAGAGGGACCCTGAGAGCTGTTAGCAGCCGGTGCATGAGTCATTGCCATCTGCTCTGACTTCTTCACCTCTTCACCCCAGAGCGTCCCCCTTTCTGTCCCTGGGAGTTCCCAAGCCTGTTGGGCAGAGCCTGTCATTTCATCGAGAGGGATTCACTGGGCTGAACAAGGTGGGAGTCTAGTGAGGAGTCTCGAGGGAAGGGCTTTGAACCCTCGTGCCCCAGACCAGTCTTGCACGGTCCCTCAGATCTTTGGAAGAAAGGCCTGGGGTTTCTCGATTACAGGATTATATGTGCCATGGGACTGGCCTGCTGCTTATCCAGGTCATCAGCAAATTAGCCCTCATACACTTGGTGAGGTTCGTGGTGGTAGCTCAGGTGTTACTAGGACAGAGAGGAGGAGAAGTGGTTTTCAAGACCTCAGGGTCTGGGATGAGAACTCAGGAATTACTAAATGACCCTTCTTGTCCAAGCCCCCTTCTCCCTTCGGTTCTAGCCTCTGTCTCCTGATTACAGTCCTTAGAAAAATAATCTGCTTGGTTTCTGCAGCAAGAAACCTTTCCCATTCACATCAATCTCAAGCTAGTTTAAAGAAAATTGTCTTTATTTTTTTCAAAATAGCTCCCTTTAATCTCTCTCCTCCCTCCTTATGCTTAACGTTTCCTTTCAGAACCTGAGCTGGCTGGAAGAGAAAGAAAAGGAAGTTGTCAGTGCCTTGCGATACTTTAAAACCATTGTGGACAAAATGGCTATTGATAAGAAGGTACTGGAGATGCTTCCAGGGTCAGCCAGCAAAGTGCTGGAAGCCATCTTACCCCTGGTGCAGAGCGATCCTCGAATTCAGCACAGGTGAGTTGCTCCGAAGGCCTTGGCTATGTCAGAGCAATGGAAGGCTTAGAGGTATCTTGGCTTTTGGGCACTTGAAACTGGAGATTTTTAGGAACAGTTGGGAAAAGGCGTCCACCCTTCAACCCCTCCCTCCAACAGAACTATCCTTGATGCCATCGCAGGGTTGAGGTCATAGTTACTCCTGAAGCCTCAACCCTGAGGCAGATCTCTGCCATCCACAGGGATAGAGCCACAGTGTAAGTTTGTGGCCATTTCTTTGCATTACCTCATTAGTGATAATCTCATTGGTTTGGATGCGTTTCTCCTAGTACCCTCACCCACCTAACATACTTAGTATCTAGCTATTGTAGTCCTCAGCTGCTTTGGGTGATCAGGGCAAAAGAGGTAGATAAGAACCCTGTCAGAGCAGGGGTGCTGCAACGCTTAACTGGTCGAGCTGGGACACCTTCCAAACAGTGCCTGGCTTCACTGGAAGCAGGGAGGGGGCTGTTTTGAATGAAGCTCTTTGAGTATCCAGTAGCCAGCAGCAACCCAGGTGGAAGAGTACCAGCAGGTAACCCACCTGCATGAGTCTCCTGGGAGGCCTTACTGTCAGGGTTGGACTGTAGGCCTGGCTTCAGTGACACAACCACAATGTGGGAGTTCAAGAGTTTTTTAGAATTAAATACTTCAGATCCGAGGGGTATGCAGCAGCCTGGAAGCCACACGTGGAGGTCAGGGAGCACGGGCAGGGAAGGGGAGAAGGGACCCCGTGGGCCTGAGCCTTTGTTGGATCCAGGCTGTTTTCCAAACAGGTTTCCTGTGGGGAGCTTTAATTGGTGGGTTTAAAACAGTCACTTGTTCCAGGAGGTCACACTTACTGAGAGGTCACTTTAAGTTCTCGGGCAAATGTCTCCATGGTCCATTTAAAGGAAGCGGTGGGAAAGCAGGGAGCCCAGCCTGCCTCTAAGTTCTTCTCTCTGGCCACTGGCTGGCGCCGCTGGGGTGGGGTGTGGTTGTTGAAACCTGTCAAGGGCTCTTGAGCCCTACATGAGAAGAAAGTTACACATATTTAAAAATGGATGCTGAGACAACATAAAATTATAAGCACTCACTGCGGGGGCATGGAGTGAGCCTTTGCCCCAGGAAGCTTTTGTTGGGCAATGCTTTTATTGTTAGGGTACATTTTCCTCTCAAAGGTTAGCAGGAAGCTTGCCCCATATTTATTGTTAAATGTAAAAGGAAAAGCAGTATTAAATGTAATTTGAAATGAAAGCCTAACAGGAGCTTTTTCTTAAGAGGCTGGCAGATTTTTTGTTTTTCTTCTGTGGTACCTGTTCAGGATAAATGCATCTCCGTTCTGATTCCTTGGGATGGCTTGGTGTTCATTTAGCCCCATGAGGCTAAGCCGTTATGAACTGCTTTCAGAACTTGGCAGTAAAGTTCATAGTTTTCTTCTTCTGGGAGATAAAGCAAATAGTGTCTTTATTTCCAAGAAACTCTCTGCCCTGGGGCTTCCACGCTAGAGTTTCAGCTGCCCCCTGCACGTGGTGGTCTTCGGCAAGGCGCTCTTTGGCGCGGGTGAGTGAGGAAGGAGGAAGCGTGGGTGCGGCCGAGCCCTGCGCTATCTTCCCTGCAGTCTCCAGTGCCCATTCTTAGAGGTCTCAGTGCTGGTGCTGTTTTTCTTGATGTCTGCGAAATGGTTGAAAATACTCCTCAAATGTTCCTTTTACAGTCTTGTCCTTGTGTCTTTCCTAAGTGCAGCTTGTGAAGGTCTTTGCCTGCCCCTTCTGTGCCTGGGTCCTCACAGGCAGACTTTTGCCGCCCTCACCTCGGTGTCTAGGATGGGCAGGGACTGGCCTTGAGCAGACAGCTGGCTCTTCAGTTGGAGCCACGAAGGGAGGATTCTCCTGCGTGGGGACAGCCAGGGGCCCGTGCGAGAGCATGAGCCATGCTGGCCATCACACGGGGGCTTTGCGCTACTGCAGAATAAGCCAGCAGCTGAGCCACTGGGCCGCATTTTTGCAGTACTGAGCCCTCCTTCCTTCCTTACGTCTTGTCCCCCTGACACAGGAGTACTCTGCTTCCAAGCTAATAATGGGAAGGGTGAACATATTGTCAGATTCTTTAAGTGCCTTCAGGGAAACTTTAGCATCCAGTGCAGGGTAGAAATTAAGTATTAAATAAAAGCATTTCCCCCTGTTTTTCATCTCACTATTGCTAGTAGTTTAACAGTGGGATGCTTTGGTGGAATCCCCTGTGGGCACATCGGTGGAAGGCAGCAGTCTTCGTTAAAGAGGCCTCACCCACAGCGGCTCACACCTGTAATCCCAGTACTTTGGGAAGCAAGGCCGGACGATCGCTTTTCCCGGGAGTTTGGGCGATCCCGGGAGTTTGAGGCTGCAGTGAGCTGTGGTCGCCCCACTGCACTCCAGCCTGGGTGACAGAGTGAGGCCTCATCTCTTAAAAAACAAGTAAGTAACAAAGAGGCCTCACCTGTCCTTGCCAGGAAGGGCGAGGTCTGTCCAGCTGCCAGAAGCACATTCTCCCGCAGGACGATGTCGCTGTGATCCAGCCCCAGGAGAGGCCGCAGTTTTCGTTCCCCCCTCAGTCCTTCCTGAGAGAATACATCCAACACTGAATGCTTTTCATTCGTGGTATCCCCAGAAACAGACCAATCCTGGCTTTCTCAGAGCTCCTTTTAAACATTTTTTTGTTTCTAATGGGGCTCGAGCAGTTTGCTCTCGTTCCTGCTGACCCTTCTTTGCTCCTGTTGGAGCGCGCGCAGAGTGGAACCACGGGCTAAATGGAAGCTTTCCATCTCTCGGAAAAATCTTTTCTTCCTTACCTGAGTCTGAAGAGTTTCTCATTAGAGCACTGCTTGGTTCAGGTTTTTGTCTTAAATGGCTTTGTTTTTAGAACCTCTTTTAATTATATCTTACAATATTATATATTTTCCTCAAAACTATTAACATACCTTTGGCTCCTAAATGTCTGCCTCATTTTTGGTTTTTTGGAGCGGAGGAGGGGCAGCTTGTACATTTTCTGTATTTTTGTTCTTGCTCTGTTATAATGTATAATATTTAAAATGGAAAAATAACCCTTTTCAGAATTGCTAGGGAAAATTATCTTTAGTTATTTAGAAGTATGTGGAAGATGTAAAAATTTTTCGTTTCAGCTACTGCTCTGTAATCACTGAGGCACTCCCAAAGTGCTCTGGGCTTCTGTTTGTGTGTGTTGGCAACACAATGTAGCTGGTAGCTGGTACCTTACACACATGCACACACCCCCGCCACCATCACAAGTCATCTCACCTCTGGTTTGTTGTTCTCAAAACAGTCTTCGTTAGTGCGTTGCTGCGACCTCAGCCCCAGTTACAGAGTGGGGATGGTGAGGCTGAGCCCATATTAGGAGGAATTTGAATAGACTACGGGCCTGTTTTTGTTTTTTGTTGTTTTTTTTTTTGAGACAGAGTCTCACTCTATTGCCCGGGCTAGAGTGCCGTGGTGTCAGCCTAGCTCACGGCAACCTCACTCAGACTCCTGGGCTCAAGCGATCCTTCTGCCTCAGCCTCCCAAGTAGCTGGGACTACAGGCATGTGCCACCATGTCCGGCTAATTTTTTCTATATATATTTTTAGCTGTCCAATTAATTTCTTTCTATTTTTTGGTAGAGATGGGGTCTCACTCTTGCTCAGGCTGGTCTCAAACTCCTGAGCTCAAACAATCCGCCCGCCTCGGCCTCCCAGAGTGCTAGGATTACAGGCGTGAGCCACCGCGCCCGGCCTACGGGCCTGTTCTGAGCTCATGGCTATTTCTTTAAAGGAACATGCTGTTAAAATTCCCATTGGAATTTAAATTTTAAAACCTGTTGGCTCCCCGTGACACGTCTAAAATGAATTGTAGTCTAATTTATACAAGAAGTATGCGATGCTCTGACCTAGTCTGGTGACCAGCAGCCTAGAGATGGGAAGATGCGGCTCCTTGAGAGATATCACCAGAATCTCACAGAGGGACGTGAAATGGGAAAAAGCACATTAACTATCGTGATGGAATATTTATGTTATATTTGAGAAATGAAAACAATTTTATAACACAGATTAGAATATAAAGCTCCACAAAATTTTTTGTTGGATTTGAGGAGAAAGACTCAGGGAAGAAAAGGTTTGTTTATTGAAAGGAGGTGTAAGTTTTACAAAAAGAAAGACTCAGAAACGTGCCCTAGTCACTGAGAAAGTGGTAAGTGGGTATCTTAACATGATGGTCATGCTTTAGAGTTTTTTAACATTCTTTTAAAAAATCTCTTCCCTGTAGCTCAGCCCTCTCCTCCTGCTATAGCCGCGTGTACCAAAGTCTCGCCAACCTCATCCGCTGGTCTGACCAAGTGATGCTGGAAGGAGTGAACTCGGAAGATAAAGAGATGGTGACCACTGTGAAGGGCGTCATCAAGGCTGTGCTGGACGGAGTGAAGGTACCAGCTCAGGTTCCCGGCCTGCTGGGCGCTGACCACATGAGAAGTTGTTCCTAACCGTAACACAGTGGAAGGAATGTCTTCCAGCACCTCTAGTGTTGTGTGCTCTGTTTGGTAACTGCTTAATTCGCTCAGCACTGGAGCGAGTGGCTCTCATAAGCCTTTGGAGTGCTCGTCCAGACAGCTGGGAAGGCTGCCTGGAGCAGTCAGCCCTCACTGAGCGTTGTATTAAATCCTCAGAGAGTCTTTGTGTCCCAGCTCTGGCTGTGCATGCTTGACAGCTAGACAGAGTGCTACGGGGATCCTTTCTGCACTGACTTAGCAAAACTCCCAGCATGCCAACTGCTACCTTTCGTGTCCTAGGAACTTTTGGGATTCTTGGTAAAAAAGCAGGATTGAGATGAGTGAGAAGTGGAACCATCTATAATAGGAAGTTATGAATCATAGCTAAGGTGGGAAGCAAAGGCCATGGAGGATCTGAAATTCGGGCGGGGGACAAACCCAAGTTGAGAAGATAAGTGCTGGTGGTTGAGGAGCAAGACAGGATGTAGGACATGAAGCAGGGGAGGGCCTCTGGCCAGCACCAGGGCTGCGACCAACAGGAAAGTGGAACCCTGCTGTTAAGAGAGGCCAGATATGACGGAAAGGGGGCTAGCTAGGTTTGAATCCTAAGTTCACTACTTACCAGTCTGTGAGTCTGAGCAGTTTACTCAGCTGTTCTACATCTTAGTTAACTCATCTATAAAACAGCTATAATAATAGCACTGTGCCTCACAGGGTTGTAGGAAGGGTTAAATGAGTCGCATGATGAGTACGTATGATGTTCTTAGAACAAGGCCTTCGCCGCTGCGTATTACTAATCATGTAGTGCTAGATGCATGCTTTGTTAATAGATCTTTTGGCTTGAAAAAACTGTGTCCCCTTTCATTCTAGACCCTTCAATCCAAAATTATAGTGGAGGTACCCTAGGTCAAAAAAAATTCCTTCCCCACTCAACCACGCTGACAATTCCTGAAAGCCGCCTCCTTGGCTTGACATTCCCCAGAAGCTCTGGAGAGTAGAATAAGGACCCCCAGAGAGTTCAAATTACAGAGAGAAGCTAAGAAAGCATGGTTTGGCGTTACAAATTACTCCAGAATGGAATGCTTGTTAGCCAGAAGGTGTGGGTGGCTCCCCGCCTCCAGCACCGTGTAAGTGGAGGCTGGCATGTCTGCTGGGGACGTGGGTTCATTCAGAGGAGGCTCAACTAGGTGGCATCAGTATTTTCCTCTAAAAGCCCCGATGTCTTTCTCATTCCAAAAAGTTATTAGGGCCTGCGTTATCTGTTCAGGACTGTGAGGCCTAACAGTGTAGCCCAGGGTGGCGGTTGTCATAAGACCCGATGTCACTCCAGAATTTGAAGTACAGTCACATACATCATCCTCTTTGGTCCTCATGATAGCTCTTTGAGGTCAGCAGGGCAGAATGAGATGTGACCTGGGCCACACTTCATCGGCAAACTCATGTATTCCTGGCTCACCCACCCTTGCTATTCCTGTCAGGGCTTCTGGAAGTATTGTTGTTGAAAACTTATTTTTCAGGTGACTTTGTTAAGGTTTCCTTCTATCAAATTGATTCTGATGAGATGTTCAAAACAAGTTAGAACAGCCAAAACAGAGGAGATGGAGTTTCCACGCATAAAGCTTTGTGACAGTCCCAAGTAGATTTCCTTTGTGGAATCATTAAAGCACCACTGTATTGGTTGAAAGCCATGTCTGAAAGAAAAACATCTTTGATTTTTTCAAAGTGACTGGGATAAAAAAAAAAAAAAAAGAAACGTATAGATTATGAACCTGTCAATGTCTGAGAACAAATAACTTTTCCATAATTGTTTTAAAAATATTTTAAACACAACAAAAATTCTCTAGGTGAAGAGCTTTATAAATTCAATTCTGTTTCATTTATTAAAGAAACATTTAACGAGAACCTTCTTTGTGCTGGGCAGTGTGATGTAATTGGGACTGTAATGATGAACAAGACTGGCACAGCTCTGTCCTTAAGGAGCTATAAACCAGGGGGGCAGAAGGACCACGAACAAAAATGTACAGTTAGGTAGTGCAGTGCTACCAAGGAAAAATGGCATGTGGTGTCGCGAGTGTGTGCAGATGGCAGTCCTTATTCAGGGTGGTCAGAGATACTTCCCCAAGGAAGAGACAGGCCAGTGCCTGAGGAATGGGGAATTGACCTGTGACTGGGATCTTTTTGTGCTGGAGTCAGTAAAGGCAATGAGGATGATCAAGACACTGTGATGTTAGCATTTGTTGTTAATGTCTAATTGTAATAATAGCTAACGTTTACTGGGTGCTTTTTGTATGTTACCCAGACTTAATACTCATAACAGTCCTCCAAGGTAGGCCCCCTTCACGGGTGTGGAAACTGAGGCTCAGACCAGTAGTCAGTAGCAAAGTTATGATTCACACCCCGCCTGCTGAACTCCTAGACCCTATGCACTGTGTCACCCTCAAAAAAGGGTTCTCTGTGCTCCCACCTCCAAGCCAGCTGGCTTCCAGCTTCTCAGTGTCCCCATCAGGCCAGGGACACCTTAGAAGCCTGTGTCCTGGTGGTGCGAGAGAGCCTCGCCCAGCTGGGAGGGGTCAGGGCTGGGCAGAAGTGAAGTACATTCGGAGGGTGTCTTCACCCCACTTGGAGGAGAAATGTCAGCATGACATTTCTGACAAAACTGACTTACCGTCTTTCAAGTAACTCAGTCATTAAAGGGAATCTTTTTTTTTTTCTTTTGAAGGTTTGAAAAAATGTTTTAAAACAGGTTACTTTGTTTTTGTCACTATGTGGGTAGTACCATTTATCGTTTAAACCCCCATGTAAATGCCACTTGTTAGCTGTGGAACCTTGGGCAAGTTACTTCTCTGAGTTTCAAGTAGCTTTTAAAAATATTCACCCTGAAGATTTGAGGAAAGACTAAGGAAGATGATGTACATAGAGTACCTGGCAGTGCTTAGGTGGCCGGTCTGCAGTGGGAACGTACTGTCAGCCACAGAACATCTCACACTAACCGGTCTTTGGCAATGATTATGGCTCTTTTCGAGGTAATCTTGCAGATCTCAGGCCAAAAGACAGACTTCTGTTATCTGATCTGGCCCTGGGGCTGCTTTTCCAGCGGGAGCCTTGGCTCAGAGGTGCTGGTGACTCTCAGAGGAAGGAAGTCTCTGAGGAATTTAAAGTCCTCACTTTTTTCTGCTAAGAACCATACCCAGCCTAGCACCTGGATACTGGGGGACTGAGCCACTCAGGGGCAAAGAGATATCTCAGTTTGATCTGTTGAAACCAGCACCTCAACTGTTCCCAACTTTACCAGTTAAGTTTTGCCTTTTTCTCTTCTCTCAGCCATATAACTCCTTACTCATCTACTTGGACGCTCTGGTTTGCTCTCTTTGCAGATCTTCTAGGGATGTCAAAGCTCCCTTGTGGATCTCCCATCTCCAGCCTAGAGACTGTCTGTCCCTAACCTCCAGCCACACATACACAACAAAGTTTTTATAATTAAAAAGAAAAAGAAAAAAAAAAAAAGCCTTACACTGATAACCTTGGGAGGAAACTTTGTGGAATACCTACAGTCTGTCATTTAACCATCACCACCCAAAACCGGGCCTGTGTATCAGACTCAAACTCGTATAACAGTAATATTTTGAAAAGAATGTTTTCCTGACTATAGCATTTATGATTAGGTTTGACTGCAAGAAAACCCAAAATAATAGTGGCATTTAAAAAATAGAACTTTTTGTCTTTCATGTATAGGAAGTTCAGAGATACACAGTCTAGGGCTAGTATGACATTTTTGCAAAGTGCTCTTGTCCCACCTTGCTTTCCTGTCATCCTTAGCACATGGATTCTACCTCATGGTTCAAAAAGGCTGCGTAGTATCCAGCCATCATGACAACATTCCAGCCAGCAAGGAAGATGAAGGGTAGGAAGTTGTGCCTTCTACCTTTAAGGAGGTTTCTCAGAAGGCCTCACAAAACTTCTACTTACATTTTATTGGCTAGAAGTTAGTCACATGCCCTGCTAAAAATCTATCAGTAAGGAAGAACAGATATTGTTCTCTACCTCACTGACATTTCAAATGAGCCATCTCTTTTATTCCTTTTCAGTCTATTTTTATTATGAAAAATTTCAAACATTTGTAAAAAAGGGAATAGTGAATAGAAAAAGAATAATGAGCATAAAAGAGAATAATGGATCCCTATCCCATAGCTTCTGCATCGTCTGCTCGCAGCCGGTCTTGTTTCCTCCGTGCCTCTGCTCCTGCGGAGCAAATCCCAGACACCGGATGCTTCCATATGTAAACACCCTGGGACATGTCTTTAGAACAAGGCAAACCTTTTCTGTAAAGGGTGAGATAATAAATGTTTTAGTTTCTCAGGCTACATAGAGTCTCTGTTACATATTCTTTGGTTTTTTATTTTTATTTTTTATAAACCATTCTTACCTTGAGAGGCTTACAAAAACAAGCCCCGGGCTGGATATCGCCTACAGGGTATAATAGTTTGCTATTTTCAAACAGTTTTTTAATTCAGTACCCAGTATTCCCAAGGTTCATCCAGTGTTGTAGCATGTATCAGTACTTAATCTTTTCTATTGCCAAATAATATTCTAGTGCACAGATATACCACATTTTATCTGTTTACTTATGGACATTTGGGTGGTTTCCACCTTTTGGCTATTATGAATACTGCTGCTATGAACACTCAGATATAGGTTTTTGTGTGGATATAGGTTTCCATTTCTCTTGGATATATACCTAGGAATGTCATATAGTAACTCTGTTTGATCCTGCGACAAACTGCCAGACCATTTTCCAAAGCAACTGCATCATTTTACATTCCCACCGTCACCGTTTGAGGGTTTCCAATTTTTCTGTGTCTTCTTCATCACTTGTTATTATCTTTTGATACAGCCATCGTAGTGGATGTGAAGTAGTGTCTCATGTGGTTTTAATTTGTATTTCCCTAATGGCTAATAATGTCAGGCCTCTTTTCATGTGCTCATTGGTCATATTTAAATATCTTCTTTGGAGAAATATCTATTCAAGTCCTTTACCCATTTTTGAATTTTGGGGAGTCTTTTTATTTTTGAAATATAAGTTGTCTTGGGCATTTTTTATCACAGACTTGGAATCAGCCATTCCTTTAAAGAATCCTGATTCCCTTTATTGGAAAAGGGTATTTAGAGACCACAGTTTGAGTGCTAAGGTTGCTCATTGCTACTGGCTGGTCACTGTTTCTAGTTCTTTTCAGTGGCTAGAACTTAAAAATATATGTTTAGTTTCTTCAAGTCAAAACACATTATGAGTTTATACTAATACTTCCAAAGCAGTCAGGACCACAGGGATTATTACTTCATGAAACATATCCCTTAATAACCCCCTCCTGAATCTGTTTTCTGAGCAGTTCAATAAGTATGTTTTCTAATAAATCTGCTGACGTGAAGCCCTACACCAACATTTACTTTTTATAATCTCAAGGGCCGTGGGTGTAGAGCTGCACCCGGTCCAGCTAGGGCAGCAGCAGCTCCTACTTTGGTGGAAGCACTAGTGGTTTTGATGCTGGCTGCTCTGCAGAGTTGCAAAGAGCAAGAGAGAGTCTTTCAATTATCTGTGAGGGCTTCATCTTCAGGGTGACTCTTGCAAGCTCTTATTATCAGAGTTGCAGCTTCTTGCCCCAACTACGTTATTATTTTGGGTACAAAGGTGCCCGGTTGTAAAAGTTGTGCTCCCCCAGCCCCCGCCCTGGTCTGCTCCTGGTAGGCCCCCATAGGCACCCCGCTTGCTGGCGTGGAGTTTGAGGTCACCCACAGCTCCTTGCGTTAGGCTACGGGAGGAGAGCCAGCCAGCGCCTCGTGGCCGGAGTGGGCCTCCAGGGCTGACGTCACGGATCCGTCGCCGCCCCGTCTGCTTCTGGGCCTCGCGTGCTCGGTGCTCGGTGCTCTGCCACTTCTTCTTTCTTGTTGTTGCCTCTTATTACCACTTTGGGTGTGGGCATGGAAGGTCCCTTTTTATTGCCATAAAGAAGTCACCAGGGCTGGACACGCCTGTGATTTCCTCACGCAGGTTCATTGCAGGCAACTCCTAAATGGCCTGCGTTGCATGTGCTTAGTAACCAGACTCACTCCAAGGCCTCCTGGCGAATTTGTCAGAAGAACGACCTGAGAGAGGGGTTATGTCATGGTGACATAAACACATGTCTTCCTGGGCTCTGGTACCCGCACCCGGGAGATTCAAGGGCCAGAAAGGGACAGAGGATAGACAGAGACGGGATGTGAGCAGGAACGGAAGGCCACAAGTTGTAGACTGGTGTGCTTTTCAGTGAAATCACGTCCCCCTCTATGTGAACCTGGAGGGCATCGGCCATGATGCTGTGTGCGTGGGGCCCTTTGTGGTAGGGGCAGCATGGCAGCGGGTGGTGAAATTGGTGTTGCCCGTGGGCACCTGGTCGGGAGCACTTTCCTTGTGCGGTGCGTATCCCCTCTGCCAGGCAGTGGCCTTGTCTCAGTGCCAAGGAGAAGCTGGGAAAATGGATGGGTTCACTTTCTCTCTCACTTGAGTAGCGGTACTGTATTTTGACTTGTTGAAGGTCATTGAAGCCCTTCCATCTCTATGATCATTGTCAGTATGGATTAAATGAGCTTGGAAATAAAGTAGTATGTGTTTGGGAAGATAATTTTTTCAAAGATTCTTTTTGGCTTTTAAAAGCTGATTTTCAGGCCAGATGTGGTAGCTTAACACCTGTAATCCTAGCACTTTGGGAGTCCGAAGTGGGAGGATTCCTTGAGGCCAGGAGTTTGAGACCAGCCTGGACAACATAGGGAGACCCCGTATCTACAAAAAATAGAAAAATTATTAATAGCTGGTCATGGTGATGAGCGCCTGTAGTCCCAGCTACTCAGGAGGCTGAGATAAGAGGACCCTTTGAGCCCAGGAGTTTGCGGTTGCAGTGAGCTCAGTGGTTGGTGATGCCACTGCACTTTAGCCTGGGCAACAAAGCAAGACCCTGTCTCCAAAAACAAAACAAAAAAACCTGATTTTCAGTGAACTGGTAGTTTATAGTCACTGACTATAGATACATAGCGTTTTCTAACTTGTGCCTCACAATGATTAAAAAGTCTGACATCCCTCTCAGAAATTCTGCCTTCAATAGGTGTTTGGCTCTCACCAAGTTACAAATGGTCGGCTTTCAGTGATTTTAGGGTTAGCACAATAGCCAGATATGTGCACGTTTTAAGGGTTTTCCTTTGTCTGTGATAGTTAAGGCAAGTTGAGACTAACGACCTTCTGTTTAGGCAGGAACGTTGGTGGTAAATAAAAAAAGCCACCGTCCCTTTTGCACACTCTTTTCAAGCCTAGGCCAGCGGACTGGTAGAAGGGAGAGTTGCTGCGATCACGACGTCGTCTTGGAATCCGGGTGCACGCTTGCACACGTGTGCCTGTCGTTCCGAGATTCTCTGCCATCGTTCACTGGTTGAGTTCACAGCTGCCTGTCCAGAAAGATGGCAATCTAATTATAATTGCTCCCGAATCAATAAAGAATTGGTGGAACGTTTTCCCGTGTCAGCAGATGCACGGTGGAGCCCTCTCTGTGCTCCTTTTGCCCTGCTCTAAAGAAAAGCAAACCTGACAGCGGGGCGTCCAGGTGGCTGTGGCCTTCAGGATGAGCCGCCTCTCCCACCCTCCTCCAGCCTCCGTTCCGTCTGCCGTCTCTTCTGATTACAGAGTATCTTGTCCCTCCATCTCGTCCTGTTCGTAATCACCGGCTAGTAGCTGTTCCTTAACTATTAACTTCCAGATTGTGATAACAGGCAAGTGTCAGTTCTCTTTTCTTCTGCCAGTACAGGCTCTTAGAGATCCTCACTTGTCCTCATTTCTCCAAGAGTAGGCATCGCTGGTACAGACTGGGCTAACACTGAATCTGCTTATATTTACGTGCCTTTATTGGCGGGGGTGGAGGGGTCATTTGTTTATTATTTCAGAAGTGATACAAGTTCATTTTAGAAAATTTGAAAATAAAGAGAAAAAAACAAGATAAGGGTGTTTCATAGCCATGTTTTTCTGTTACATATGTTTCCAAAACATACACTATATACCAGCCTGCTACCTAGGGCTGTTTTCCCACTGAATGTTGTATTATAGCATCTTTCCATGCCATATATTCTTGTTGTGACTTTGTTTTTAATGGCAATATAACGGTCTGTTGTTTGGTCTCTCATGACTTACGTAATCAGAACCTATTATTGAATATTTAATTATGAAATATTAAACTATTATTACATTAATAATACATAATATGTATAATGCTGTGATGACCATCCTCTGTGGCTTAATTTTTGCACACACTCATGACATTTTTCTTGGGCAAAATTCTTATAATGCAAATATTTAAGACTTTTGATATATACTGGTATCATCCTCTGGAGAGGCTGTCCAAAGTGATGCTCCCATTCACCATGTCTAGGAGTTTCTATTTTGTTACCATCTAAGCTGGAGAATCTCGTATAGTTATTGACCATTGGTATTTCCATTTGTGAATTTCTTCTTTGATATTTCTTTTGGCGTGTTCGTCTTTTCTCTAGTTTCTATGTTTTTGAAAGAACCCTTGCTCTGGGAAGGATGTCAACTAACTCTGTCTTATTTCCAACATATGCCACACTTCTTATGTGTGGCGTTTTCAAGTGCGGAGCAGCTTTGCAGTCTCTGATCTGGGGAGACTTGCTGTGCTGCCTGCTGGCAGCCTGAAACCCCTTGTGAAACACTAGGAGGTCCTAGCCAGAGGCCCATCAGCAGGAGGATAGCTGAAGAAATTGGCGTTTATCTGTACGTGGGAACGCTACTCACGTACACAAAACCATGGCAGTCTATGCTGAGCAAAAGACGACAGGCAAATCTGTGGAGACACAACGTGGATCAGTGGTTTCCAGGGGCTGGTGGGGTTGAGGGAAATGAGGAGGGACTACAGATGGGCACAGAGTTTCTTTTTGGGGCGATGAAAAGTCCTAAACTTGATTGTCTTGATGGTTGCACTACTCTGTGGACAGACTAAAAACCACTGAATTGTGTACTTTAAGTGAGTGAATTTTGTGGCATGTGAATTATATGTCCTTAAAGCCATTTAAAAAAAGAAGATGGACACAAAAGCATACATACCATACGGTACCATTTATGCCAAGTTCTAGAATAGGCGGAAGTAATCTGTGATACCAGAAGTAAAAAAGTGGTTGGGGTAGGGCGGGTGGACTGGAAAGGGTGATGGGAATGTTCCATGGGTTGTTAGTAGTTCCTACTTTGGATATATGCAATTGTCAAAACTCATCAAACTGGGAAAAATGCATTTTAGCTAGAAAACAAAAGAAACAAATGGGCCCTAATCTCATCCCTTTTGTTTGTTTGCTGTATTTTAAAAAATAATTTTCCTTTTTTTTTTTCTTTTCTATTTTAACAGTTTTAAGTCATCTCTCTGGTGGATAATATGCCTTAACTCCTCTCTGTTGACAAAGACCCTGGCCAGTTCCTTGGGGTACCAGGTGCCACCACACCCAAGGCCAGCTCTTCTTGGGAAACCACCCAAAGCCATCGTTGTGCACATATTTAATAATATAATGGCTTCAGAGAACATATGGTTCTTTCCCCACAAGCTGACTGGGAATCTGTTCTACTGGGTGTTTAATTTGTGTGATAACTGAGTCATTTTGAGACCATGGGGTTTGCCATTTCCCCTCCCAAGAGGAAGTGTCTTTCTGCATGTGAAACTTCTTGACATGCTGTCAAAGTATTTTTGGAGGGCAGGGGACATTTGGGAAGCTGTGCAGATTACCTAAGGCAAATAATACTTGCCTTGATGGTGTGTGGGGACTCTGTAGACAGAGAAACGAATCTCAGCAGTGGCGGCAGACAAGCCACCTGCCTTCCTGCGAACGCTCAGTGGTGGCGGGAGCTCTGCTCATTGCCTTTCTCTTGTGTGGGGTGTAGGAGCTGGTCAGACTGACCATCGAGAAGCAGGGGCGTCCGTCGCCAACGAGCCCCGTCAAGCCCAGTTCCCCGCCCGGCAAGCCCGACGGGTAAGTGCTGACCGATCGCCCTGTGGTGGGGGTCACATTCGGTGGCAGAGTCTGCACAGGACAAAGGATGGGGCCGTGTGGGCAGCAGGTCGAGTAGGCTGCTTGAGGCCCCGTTCTGTTTTCAGTGGAAAGTTCAGAGCGTACGTTTCGCACAGGCTTTGAAGTATCGCCGCCTCTCAAGCTTAGCATTTCGTGTGACTGTTTCTGAGCAAAGCGTGTGAGGATGTCCAGACACCAGCGCTTTTCCTGACCAGCTTTCCTTTATGATTAGAAAGAATTTTTAAGGGTTTGGATTTGGGGGATTTGACTTGAGAGCGCTCCTGCTTGGTCAGGGAGTAAACTGAAGGCAACCTGGACAGTTGTAGTAGCTTGCATCCGTTTCTACTGCATGCCCTGGTGAAAACAGGAGGCATGAATTTGGAGCATTCTAGAGGGCCTTCAGGTCATCTGCAGATGAGGACACTGAGGTGCAGAGTCGGGGACACGGCCAAGCTCCAGTGGTTTGTTAGCTATCAAACCAGACTTGAACCCCAGGGCCCTGTGTCTGGGGTACCTGCCCTCAGCCCCAGCCCAACCCCATCGTGCCCCTGCCCTGGTCAGATCTTAACCCTCTGGGGACCTGTGTGTGCTCCGTCCCACCCACGACCTTCTGTAACCCCACGCTCTTCTCCACTCTCCAGCCCATCTGAGCTCCCCCTGTCAGACCGTGAGATGGAAATCCTAAACAAGACGGCAGGGGTGTCACAGCCCGCCGAGCTCCTCCCGGATGCCACAGACGAAGAGGTCGCGCCCCCCAAACCCCCTTTACCTGGTATTCGGGTGGTTGATAACAGGTAATTACCTTCCTGTTGTCCAGCAGTGCCTTTCTTCATGACACAATGTGAGGCGTGGAGGATAGAATGAACAGAAAAGGGAGGTGGTGCCGGCTGGACGAGAACCCAGAGCTCAGGCCCTTCCTCTGTACAAGCCATGGAGGCTGGGCCTTCCTCGGCAGGGGCGTCTCCTGGGGTATCTGGGCCCCACCCCGCCTCCCCCTGTTATACCCTCTGAGCTCTCCTAAAGGCTTTCCTTGTGAAAGCTTCAGCCCAGTGGCACCTGCTGTGATTTGTTATGAAAGGAAAAGAAAAGGTGGTTCTTTTTTATTCTTTTGGTATTTATGGGTTTTATTTTGGCAGGAGGGGAATGGGTAAGAGTTGAAGTGTGAAAATGGGGTGTGGAGAGTCTCTGATGAAAGAACCCCACATCACGCACCCTAACATGGTGCTACAGAGCTTTTGTGTGCATTGCTTGGTCTGCCTGGATGTTCTATCTGTTTCAGTCCTCCCCCAGCATTGCCACCCAAGAAAAGACAGTCGGCACCGTCCCCTACCCGAGTGGCTGTGGTGGCCCCCATGAGTCGAGCCACCAGTGGCTCCAGTTTGCCTGTTGGAATTAATAGGCAGGTAATGCAGCCCCTATTCGCTGTGTGGGGAAGCGGAGGGAGGGTTTTGGGATTTGGCTCCTGAAGCTGAAAGAAACCCAGTGGTCTTTCGGGCCCTGGCGTTTGCCAGGTTGACACACGCTCTTCGAGGGCTTGGAGGCCACATGGTCATCCTTCTGGCTCCAGGACACGGTAGAAGTTCTTGTATGGAGCGTAGTGGCCGCGGGGATGGGGAGGCTAGAGCTAAAGGGACATCTCCTGGGGACATCTGAGCCCCAGCCTCAGGGCTCTCCCTGGCCACATACCCCAAACACCACAACAGCTTTCTCATCTGTCTGTGTGGTTTTATTGCTGATGTCGAAGACGGTTTCTGAGCTTGGCAGTATTTCCTTCTCTAAGTAAATGTACTGATTGCCCCATCCCTGGTCTCTGGTTTCTCAGGAGTGACTTGGATTTGTTTTTATTTTTCCACCCAAGGATTTTGACGTTGACTGTTACGCACAGAGGCGACTGTCTGGAGGCAGCCACTCGTACGGCGGGGAGTCGCCCCGCCTCTCCCCCTGCAGCAGCATAGGCAAGCTCAGCAAGTCAGACGAGCAGCTGTCCTCTCTGGACAGGGACAGCGGGCAGTGCTCCCGGAACACAAGCTGTGAAACACTAGGTGAGCACCAGCGTCATCCTGCCTCATCCTTTCTCGGTGGCTTCTTAGGAGTCGTAGGGTCCCAGGTTTGAGTCCCAGGTAATGCCAGTCATCGACTACATGACTTTGGCCAAGTCATTTAAAACCTGAGCCTCAGTTTCCTCACCTGCAAAATGAGAATTAACAATATCTGCCTCTCAAGGAGGTTGAAAGTTTAAATGAAGCAACACTATGAAACCACATCGTAGACACTCAAGTGGTGGCTGCTGTTACAGTTCATCTGTCCGTGTGTAATTGGATGCTCTTGGCCAGAGTTAAGTGCTTAGAGCTTTGCGTGAGCGGGGAGCCCGGCAGAGTTGGAAGGTGAGAGAGCCGTGCTCCTGCCCACCTGTGGGTCGGTGCTGAGCCTGTGCCATGTGACCTGGCAGAGTCTGCAGGGTGGCTGGGCAGGGCGTGAGGAGCAGTGGGCAGTTGGTGCCCCGTGAACTGGTTTTTCACTTCAGAGAATGTGTCCTAAGAACATAATCAAGATTTCTGTCCAAGGATGTTATTCCCAGTGTTGCTAGCAGTAGTGACACGCTAAGTACTCACTGGTGGGAAATCAGACGAGTCGTGAGATTGGTGTGGGGGAATGAGCTGCATCTGTGAAAGACCACGTATGGCGACACTGTTCTGCAGCAGCAGGCCTTGCTAAAAAAAAAAAAAAGGATAAAAATCACTTATGATACATTGATAAATGAAAAAAGTCCAAGACCATTTGTGTAGTATTTTCTTCAGTTGGGTTTTTAAAAAAAGGAATCCTAGAGGGGGAAAAAATAAAGACTTTTAATAAAATAACATCAAAATGTAAATAGGGATTATAGGTTATGGGATTGTGAGTGGTTTTTATTTTCTTGATAGTGTGCCATGTTTTCTACAGTGATCATACTGGGGTTTTTTTTAAGTAATAAATTCAAAAAATTTAGGAAAGTACAAAGGATAGTATAGCAAACAGCCACATTTCCATCTGTTTTACTTTTATGATCGGGGAGAGAAAGGAAGAATATAAAATACAAAACAGAGGTTTTTGCCTCACACTCACGAGTGAGATTGGGCAAGGCGACAAGGGCAGGACCGTGTGTTTCTGGGGGCCTCGTGGCTAACAGGCATTTCCCCCTGTTGTGATTGCAGATCACTATGATCCTGACTATGAATTCCTCCAGCAAGACCTCTCGAACGCAGACCAGATACCTCAGCAAATGGCCTGTAACCTTAGCCCGCTGCCAGAGTCCTTGGGGGAGTCTGGGTCTCCATTTCTTGGCCATCCTTTCCAGCTGCCTCTTGGCAGCTGTCCCCAGCCAGAGGGGCCCTTGGCCCCAGGGCAGCAGACAGACACACCACCCGCCCTCCCCGAGAAGAAGCGCAGAAGTGCAGCCTCCCAGACCACGGATAGCTCTGGCTGCAGGGTATCCTACGAGCGGCACCCCTCGCAGTACGACAACATCTCCGAGGATGACCTGCAGAACCCAGCCCCGATCCAGTCCGTCCCCTACACGCCCTTTGCTGCTGTTCTCCCTTTTCAGCAAGGAGGTTGCTCAGCGCCTGTTGAATTTGTGGGTGATTTCACTGCTCCCGAAGCAACGGGGGACCCAGAAAAACCACCTCCTCTACCAGAGAAGAAAAACAAACACAGTAAGCTTTTATTGAGCTGTGTCAGGAAGTGCATTTTATAACCTAAAATGGTGACATGTTTTATTTAAGCACTAGACTAAAGTCAAACGAGTGGCCTCGTTATTTCATAAAAGACAGGACCATGGGTACGTGGACACTTCTGGAAGCCTGGCTTTGTCATTCCTGGTGATTGTTTTTAAAGCCCGATCGGCTGACCTTTCCTTTATGGTCTCTGTAAAATCTCTGGCCCAAGTGCTTCTCTTTAGATGGCAGTCAGCTGGCCTGGCCTGAGCACACAGGGACAGAGGGGAGTGAGTGTCCTGGTATGCAGGACAGCATCACAGCAACATCTGCGGAAAGCAAGGTGGGCATTTGATTTTAAGCAGAACTTGTCCAGTGCCCACAGAGTGATTTCCAGGGACCCCTGAGCAGAGGGTGCGCTCTCCTCTGTTGCGGAGGACTTGGAGCTGAGTTTGCCTGGCAGGAGTAACTGAGGACCTCTCGGACCAGACGTTCTAATATATGATGTTATTAGGACCAGAGGCAGAGCTGGAATTTTGAATTTTTGTTTATATTTTGAGTATTTTCCAACTGTAAATTTGCCATAAAATTACTAAGTAGAGTTCCACCGGAATTTCTGTTTTCCCCTGGCTCCCCTGACTGCTTCACATTGTCAAGAGTTGCCTGGTCCTGTCGGCCCCTACCCTCTCCCCACTTTGCTAACACAGCTCTGCTTTGATGTTCTTTGGCAGACCAGCTGTCACCACTCTGACGTGTGAGGCCGTATCAGCCCCACAGCCCCAGGGTTCCCCGGCCTCAGCTGAAGCATCCAACAGAGAACTTCTACAAACTAGAAATGGAATCTCTATTCTAGACTCCCAAATGAGAGCGTCTGAGTGGTTCAGCTTAGAGCTGGATCCTGTTCTTAAAGAAGGGAGCCCTGGCTCAGTTAAACCCAGCAAGGACTGTCCTGAGGGCCAGCCAGGCAGTCTGTGGCAGGAGGAGGCTGCTGATGGTGTAACACGTTCCCAGCTCCTCACTGGGTGTTACCCAGCTTGTATAATGGCCTCAGTGGTGTGGTCCCCCCGCCAGAGGGAGAGCTGGCTCTGTGGGGCCAATGATGTCATCCCCATCTGTTGTGTAAATTTGCTCATTAGAAACCAGGGCGCTTGGGGAAGGGGATGCAATGGCAGTGCAAGGACTGCTTCCCTCTCTGCCTCCCCCCTGCACGGGCAAGTGCTTAACGCGCTGTCGGCCTCCCCCTCCACCCGCCCTGCCAGGAGCGGCGTGCCGTGTGGGCTTCGCCCTCTTTCCTTCCCTAGGCGTCCTCCGAGCTCAGACGTGGGGGCAGGATGGCATCCTTGCAAACTGCAGCAGGTGCCAGGGAGCCTTGCCCTTCCAGCTCCTAGAACAAGTGTGGGCAGCCATCCTCACGCAGGGTCTGCAGAGAAGAGGAGGAGAGGGAGGGGTAGCCATTGTTTCCTTTCAAACAGTGATGTGTGGCTGAAAATGTCTTTCTGTTCACTGGGGCCACCATTTTGAGGCTTTAGCCCACTCGTCAATGTCTGCGGCACTCATTCCTGCAAACCTTTAAAAGCTCCCGAGAGCTGCAGGCGTGGCATGCTCTCAGCTGAAGCTGCACACGCCCCGTCACAGGTAGTCCTTGCAGCCACCTGCAAAGTGGGCATTATTAGCTCACATTTTATAGATAAAGAAACGGGAGCTCAGATTAACTGAGCACTTGCCCAAGATCGACAAGCAAATGCGTGGCAGATCCGGGGTTCAGAGCCAGGCAGGCCTGTGTTGTGCCAGCATGTCGCACTTCCTCCAAGCTGAGGAGGAAGGAGTCCAGCCCTCTTTCCTTGAGCTCCTGTCAGTTTTCAGTAGGGGATAGTCTCTCTGTACCCTGTGAGAGAGCCCCAAACTTGGGGTATCCTGAGGCTCTGTCCTAGCCCCGAGTCTGCTCTTCAGTCCTTGAGGGAACCCTCAGAGGCTTCTATTCTGTGACCCTGTGGAAAATGCCTCGAAAGATTGCTTCGAGGGCATGAAGGAAATGCTCATTATCCCCTGTGCGTGACCCATGCTGGACCGAGTTCAGACATGCTCAGTGCCAACGTCATAGTGTGTCCTCATCATGTTGGTCCCGGCTCCTCGTGCCAAGGGCAGCCCCGTGAGTCCCTTGTGCCAGATGAGCTTCCTGGTCACTGCCTGTCACCCGAAGTCCACACAGGCCCAGTGCCCACTGCAGTGCCAGCCACGAGCTCTCCTGGCCTCTGAGCCACTGCTGTGCTGCCTTTGCGATGGACTGCGTCCTCCTCGTTTCTAGATCTGCAGCCCAGCACTACGCTCTCTCTGTGCAGCACCAGGAGTTTGTAGAGCCCTCCTGAAAAGAGCACAGTTCTACTGAAGAGGCAGCCAGAGGTGGTTGTGTTCAGCCTTTTCAGGGAGCAGTCGGTGGGTGTTCAGGATCACCTTCCCAGGCTGGAGTCTCCCTCCGGAACTGGTGTCATGGGTTGTGCGGTGTTAAAGGGGACACATTGTGGGGCAGGCTCGGGGCTGGGGAGCTGCACTTTTCTTTTAGCAGCAGCAGCAGCAGCTTAGAGGGGAAGCCATCCTTTCCTGTCACCCTTTTACAGCCAACTTCTGCTTGGCACTTGTTGGAGCTAATAAATTCTTACTTATTCTTTTAAATAAAGAAGGTGACTTTGAACCCTTTCCTTCCGTGAAGGGCACCAGAAGACACACCTGGAGAGAGAGCATGTCCTACATACCTAGACCCCAAATGCAGTGCAGGGAAGAAACGAACCCTCTGTGGCCATCTTCCTCAGCTCAGTGTCTCTGCTCTTCCGTAATTTTCTGACTAGTTTAAGTTTCCAGTGAATCCCCCAACTTTCTGGTTATTTGAAAATACAAAATTCAGTACTGCAGAGC
Organism: Indri indri; assembly: GCA_004363605.1. Lineage (NCBI taxonomy): Eukaryota > Metazoa > Chordata > Mammalia > Primates > Indriidae > Indri > Indri indri. The sequence continues at coordinate 3,616 of RJWJ010007031.1, read as the reverse complement.
TGTCCCTGCCACTATTTCTTGGATCTGAATCTCAGCTCCACCTAGCAGGTGTTCATGGCACTTGTGACGTGACCCAAGGGGAAACTGGCAGCTCAGTAGGTGACTAAGACCAGCTGTCCCTGTGGCCGTCCTGGTGCCCACCGCACACTAACTTATGTCCTTTGCTTCCAAGCCCAGGGCCTCTTTACTTGCCAGCTCTTGTCAAAGTCCAGAGTTTGCGTTAGGGTTCCCTCTTGGTGTCGTACGCTCTGTGGGTTTGGACAAATGTGTGGTGACACGTATCCACCATTGCAGTATCGTACAGAATGTGATTTCACTGCCCTGGGACTCCTGTGCTCTGCCCGTTCATCCCTCCCTAAGATGTCTCAGTGGAAACGCCCTGGCTGCTGTGGGAAGAATGGGGGGTGGGGTTCTCTTGCACAGCAGCCCCCAGCCCAGCCCTGCCCCAGCTCTGCCTGGGCATGGGAGGCGCGGAGCTGCCACCACCCCGTCTGTCCCACAGTGCTGGCCTACATGCAGCTGCTTGAGGACTACTCGGAGCCACAGCCCTCCATGTTCTACCAGACACCGCAGAACGAGCACATCTACCAGCAGAAGAACAAGCTCCTCATGGAGGTTTACGGCTTCAACGACTCCTTCAGTGGGGGGGACTCCACCCAGGAGCTGGCCCCGCCGCCTGCCCTGCCCCCCAAGCAGCGGCAGCTGGTAAGTGGCACCCTCCCAGTCTCAGGTCCCTGTACTGCCCATGGTGACCAGAAAGTCCAATCCTAGCAGGTCTCTAGGAACTAGAACGACCCTCCTTTGTGGCAGGTTTAACCCTCTTTTCGACCGCGGCAGGGCCCTTGATTTGCGTGTTGAATGCTCCATCTCCCACGTGGGTGCTTTCGCTTCCTCCTGAGCCTCTCACCAGCGACCTGTCTCCATCCGCCATCCCCCACCCTGAGGGCGGGGCCTTTCTTTCCCGGAGCAGCCCCATGAAGCTGGGACAGGCTTGCACTGAGAGAGTTTGCTTTCTCTGCTGACAGTCTCTTGCAGTTTTTCTTTCTTCTATGGCTCCAACATAGACCTCCCAGAAAGGAGGGACTCAATCAGAGCACAGGGCATGGTCTGTGCACAGCCATCTGTGGACTTGATTAACATAACGGGCCTGACTGTGCGGAGTGACTTACTTCCCAGCCCTGGCGGGGATGGCCCAGTGAAAACAAGCTCCACTGAAGCAGGATGGCTTTAAACAGAGCCACTCTGTGTTTCAGACACGCACCCTTCCTCCTTTAAAAAACACGTCCTGTGTTGAGGGCTCCCATGTACGTAATGAAGCACAGGTCAGCACAGAAGGCAGGCTGTTCCACCGTGGGCAACCTGACAGCCTCTGGGAACTCGCCAGGGTACTGAGCGGGTGGGCACATTGCGGGTACCTGTTATGTGCCTCCAAACCTTTTTCCCTTTGCTACCAGTTGATGAACCCAGTAAGGCCCTAGTCGGGCTTTAGGATCAGAGCCTCCTGCCAAGTCATGCTCCCCAGGAAGAGCACACACAGAAGGGAATCCTTGGCCTCTTCAGAGCTGCATATGCTGCTGGGCAGTCTGGTAGCTTTCTAACGAGAGGGACTGGTGTGCGTCTGAGCCATCTTTTATCCATTGCAAGAGGACGTGGAGGTGCCATTCTAACTTTCCTGGGAGGCCTCTGCCAGCTGGAGGACAAACATCCCTTGGTCACTCCTTGTAGCACCTGGGGCTCAGCCTGGTGCCAGGAGTCCCTGAGCCTTCCTACACTTGGTCAGCGCAGACTGACCAAGTAAGCTGTTTTCTTCTCAAGAGCCACAGCCAGCCTCTTCAGAGGCAGCCCCGTCCAGGGGAGGAAAGGCTGAGCTCCTGTCACTCGTCAGCCATGTGACCCAGGCTGTGTTCAGAGTCTCAGTTCTTCACCTGCCCTGCCTGCCCCGCGAACATTGAATAGGAATCTAAATTGCTCCGAAAATGTTTCCAAAAAGGATCTCCACCGTGGAAACTGAATGCCTATTCTGGGGGCCCCTGGCCTGAAATGCTCTGTTAGAGCCGTTGCTGAGCCAGATTTCACTGACAATTGAAACATCTTCAGCCCCTCCTGCTGGCGTCCTTCGTGCCCCTGGTACGGTGGAGTCCACAGGCTTCTGAATGTTCGGAGACAGGTCCCTAGCGAGTATGTGGAGTCAGAACCCGTTCCGAGGGAGCGCTCTAGCCCGCACACCAAGCCAGTGGGGCAGGAGTGAGCTTAGCCCCAGCAGGCCTGTGAGGGACCCTCCCCTCCTCGTTAAGCACCTTCCCAGGTAAGCACTGGAACTTTCTTAGGGTCTCGCACCATCCTCGCCACAGCTCCCGGCATCCCCACTGTGAGTAAATCGAGGCTGAGAGAGCCAGAGAGACTTATTCCAAGCCCACGGCTGGAAGTAGACCTGGGAACTAAACCCAGCCCTACCTGAAGCCCAGGCACACCACGTGACAGGCCGCCCAGCTGCTGCCATGCCCCCCTCAAATGCAGATGTTGGGGAGCTGTCCACATTTTACAGACAAAAATGGTGATGATGATTACATCCGTTGGCCCATGCGTGGCATGGTGGGCACGACTGCGAGCACTTCATACGCATCACCCCATTTAACCCCCGACAGCCTGCACCAGAGTGCCGGCATCATCCCCATCTCGTAAATGAGGAGCCTGAGGCACGGAGATCTTTAAGTGATGCCCAAGGCCAAATAGGTGGTAAAGGCATGGTCAGACTCACACCCAGGTAGCCTGAGCCCCAGTCTGAACGCTGAGGAAGCGTGTGTGACCTCATGTGTCCCCTCCCCACAGAGGAAGGAGCAGCTCAGAGCCGGGAGTCCTCCCCAGTCTGTGTGGCTCCAGCCCACTTGTCTTTCCACCCCACCTGCTTCCGGTGGACGTGGTTTGTGCGATCTAGCGTAGGGAAGTGGAGGAGGGTTCCCTTTCCTTCAGGTAGCCTGGGGCAGGTATTTTTGATCCCTGAACTGGGCCCAGAAGCCGTCCCTCTCCAGAATGTCCCTGAGCAAAGGTAGGTAGCAGCCTACACAGCCTTTCCCCACACGCCTGACTGTTCTCTGCTTCTCTCCCCCTTCCCCGCCTTCCCTCCTCCCTCTGTCCAGCAGGCCTCCTATGCTGCTTCCTCCTTCTCCTCTGTCTCCTACTGTGTCCAGCAAACTAAAGTGGCCTTCACCCCCGAGGACGGCAGTGCCACTCAGGGCCTCAGTGTGTCCGTCTCTAACTCCTTTCTCAGCCGGCACGGCAGCTTGCCCGTGCCCTCGGTGAGTCACTCCCTGCTGCTCTCTTCTTGGAAACGCGGGAACAGGATCACTCCTGTGCGGCCTGTGCCTCGCGGATCTGTCTTCTGCTGCCCTTCGCACACTCGCCCTTCTGCACACCCCTGCACGTGGAGGGGAAGGGTATGAACAGCTGGTTCTCTGGGGTCTTAGGGACTGTGCGACGTGTGTCCAGGTGGAGGGTGGGGGCGTGGGGGATGTGAGTGGCCACATCTGGAGTGTCACCACTCTAGCATAAACTGGCAGAGATGTGGCCTTTTTATTCCAATCTCCCACTGGGCCTTGGAGCAGCCCTCTAAGTGTTC
>RJWJ010007030.1:0-59472 GCA_004363605.1 Indri indri | reverse complement strand
TTCTCCCTTAGGATATCTATAATTCTTATATTAGTTTGCTTTGCATAATCCCATACTTCTCTCAGTGATTTTTCATTCTTCATTGTTCTTTTTTTCTGTATTTTTTACTGACTATTTTGAAATCCTTGTCTTCAAGCTCTGAAATTCTTTCTTTTGCTTGGTCTAGTCTGTTGTTAACACTTTCTGATGTATTTTGAAATTCCCTAAATGACTATTTCATTTCTTTAATTTTTGTTATCTCTTTTATAATGTTATCTATCTCTTTAGTGAATTTTTTGTTCACATTCTGAATTATTTTTTGGTTTCTTTGAGATGGTTTTCTACCATCTCCTCAATTCCATTCATCTTACTTACCATTCATAATTCAAATTCTATACCTGTCATCTCAACAATTTCCTTTTGGTTACAGCTTATTAGTGGAGAGCTATTATGATACTTTTGGGGTGGTGAGACAGCCTGTTTTTTCATGTTGCTGGAGTTTTATGTTGGTACCTTCTCATCTGGGGTCACTTTTCTCAGCCCAAACCAGATAGCAGGTATGGTACACCTGTTCTCCTCTGCTGAGACCTCTGTTGCTCAGTGAAGATAGGGATGGGTTCATGGATGGTGTGCTTAGATACTATTCCAGAAGCTTGACCAGGCAGGAGAGGGTGGATGTGCTGTGAGTCCTTAACACTGCTGTTCTGCTGCATCTCCCCTGTTTCCCTGTGGTTGTCATCAAGCCACTGTGGCAGGCCTGCCCCCTGTTGCCAGGTGTGCATACGAGGTGGAGCCGGCCAACAGGATGGGCATATGCATGAGTTGGAGAAGGTCCACTGGGCATAGAGCCCATGTGTGCAGGCCTGGGCAGCCAAGGTACCATGTGCGTGGGCTGGGCAAGGTCCATGCAGGATGTGGTGCAAGGCTTAGTAGGTGCTCAGGGTGTAATGGCCCCATAGACCCACAGGGCATGGGGCAGAGTGAACCCCCATGTGGAGCGGGTCAGCAAGTCATAACTCACAGGTGGGGTGGAGTGGAACCCCTGGACAGAGCAGACCTGTGGAGCAGGGCACTTACTAAGGATGAAGCAGGTCTGCAGGGTGCCGCACTCACATGCATAGGCCAGGGCAGCCATGGCGTGGGGCGCACAGGTGGGGCAGGGCACACACAGGATGTGGTGCCCAGGGCACCTGCGCAGGATGGTGCAGGTCCATGGTGTGCAGACTGCCCAGATCCAAAGGCCACAGCTGGGCTGGCTTTTGTCCTGCTCGGGGCCTTTCAGGCAGCGGTGGCAGCGATCCAGCTGCCTTGGCAGTGGGCAGTGGGTGCTGAGTGCTACAGGCACGTGCTCTTCCCAGGTCCTGTGGGAAGTGCAGTTGAGCAGGGTCATCTAGGCCACAGCAGTGGGTGCCTGGCCCTTGGTCTCCTGCTCTGCCCAGGGCCCCCAGTGGTGGTGGCAGTGGCAGCAGGGGTGCACATCACCTTCCCATGGGGCATATGTGAGTGCTAGGATTCCACACTCCCTCCCTGCCTGCTGGAGGGAAGGGGCAGGCTGCAGTCACAGATCTGACCTCTGGGCAAAAGTAGCATTCTGAGGATGGGATGTTACACTGGTGCGATTCACAGCACCCAGGACTCTGCAAGCCTGCAGTCCCTTCTCTGCAGGGCAGTGCAGCTGCACAGCCTCTAGTCAGGTCTCTGTATCCATCCGATGCCTGCTGCAGTGGGGGGCCCTGCCGTTGTGCAGTATCCTCAGGGAAGCGTGGAGCCTGGGCTTTTCTCCTCTTTCCCTTTCCCATGTGTGGGCGTCTTCCCTAATTACCTCCAGTCCTGCTGAGCAGCTCTTCCCACTTCTCCTCTTCACTTCACTCCCACCTCCTCTCCGTGGATTCCCAGGGCTCTCGCTCAGACGACTGCTGCACAGGTGGGTATCTCTGCACCACTTTTAATCTTCTCAGTGAGAGCGGTGTTGTGCAGGCTGCTTTTAGTCGGCCATGGTGGCCTCCCTCCTTCAGCTAGTCTTACCTTCCTCTCATCACCAGTTCATCGGATTTGTCATTAGAGGCAAAGACATTTGCATTAACTTCAGTGTTAGGTCATCAGCTTTTACATATTAAAAAAACTCAATTGGTGGTAAAGTGGTTTCGATGAAGTATATTCCTTGCCCTTAAGGAGCAGAAAAATAATTCAGTTAACCACCGCTGTAATGATCCAATGCAGTGAGGTTTGTGCTGGAAGCAATAGTGACGCAGTGTCTTTTACAAAGAGTCATTTTCTCAATTGCTCAAAATCCACATTCTTTGTAAATCATGTGCCATGGCTTCCCAGTGAGGAGTTATAGTTTAAAAAATGTCTGGCTTTCTAGAAATAAATGTCCTGACATGAAAAATTTCCCCTACCTGTGCTTCTGATGAATAGGTCACGAGGGCCCTCTTAGGAAATGCTTTTGTCGGTTTTGAGAAGAATGTTTATTGTGTAAAAGGAAGACGGGAAATGTCCAATTATTTTACAACCACAATCTCTCTTAAGATGTACCTTCTGTCATCTCTCTTTCCTCTCCCTGTATCCTTCCCCTTCCTAAGTCCCTTCCAAATCCCTAAAATCTCACTCCCTAATAGGGTATCAAACCCATTCGCACTTTCTGTTACTATTTGGTATAACACCCTTTTAGGAATGGGAAGATGGAACCATTTGGCATCACATGCTTTTCCTGTGAAAACTAAATCCTTGCACTATGTGTCCTAGAGTCAGGGACATTTCTAGGGAGGGAGGGGCCAGGGGCAAGTGGTGGGCACACCTGAGCCATTAACATTTTTTGTACAGGTGAAATCTGGCTAAAGTGTCTTGAAGGGGGAAAGAGCAATGTCACCAAAGTGCAACGTGGCTCTGAAGAAGGAGGGAGGGGTTGTCTTGAGAGCAGGAGGCAGCCATTACTTAACACATTCTCTGATTACCTCGACATGTGATTCTAACTTATGCACAGGGTCAAAGACTCTTTTAACTTTCAATGAGACTATAACAATGCATTTATTCATCCATCCTTCCATCCATCCACAATTCATCCAGACATCCATGCACTTTTCCGTCCATCTGTTCGTACAACAAATACTCATTGAAGGACACCTTTGCTTGGGGCACTGCAGCAGTGTGGAATGGCCTAGCCCAGATTTTCCACTGCTTCAGCCCCAAGCTGGGTTCGTCTTCATCATCCACACTCCCCCATGGCCTCATGTTTTGAAAGATTTTATCTACATAATGATATTCATGAAGCAACAATTAATTTGTTTCCTAATTTTTCATAGTCAAAGACAGCTACAACCACCACTCAGAGCCTTTGACTATCAGAGGTCACTAGCCAACAGCAAAGAAATTTGACACCCAGTTGCTATGCTTGAGGGATCCTTGGAGTCCAAGACGAGGGTTATAAAATGACAGTCCTTGATCTACACATTGACCAAGATGTATGTACTTTGGGCCAAATAATAGTTTAAAAAATATAATCAGTTGCCATATAGTTCCAGCTTTGCTTGCAACGAGGGGATTTGACCACATTATGCTCTGACTTCCGTGTGGCAATACTGAGCAGCAGTGCCTCTTTAAAACAGTCATTTGCTTTCTGAATTGTCACCATCCCTGCTCAGCCAATTCACCTTTTGCCTCTATTGGTATTGTGTTTGCAGCCACCGTCTTTTACAGATGAGGAAACAGAGTTCTGAGAAATTAACTTACCCAAGGCTACACAATTGGGAAGCAATAGAACTTGACCTCAGTTTTCATGCACTGTGCTCTAATATCTATCTCAGTTGCTGCTCTCCTATAAGCCTTGTCTCTGCATGGCCCCAGGGCGTCACTACTGTCTCCCTCATAGCATGGCAGTTACCCAAATTTGCAGTGGCCCCAGGGCGTCACTACTGTCTCCCTCATAGCATGGCAGTTGCCCAAATTTGCAGTGTTTTATCTAATGTTCTGCATAGAGATGGTCCCTAATAATCCCTAAGGGGTTTGGAAGAGATAATGCCCCTCTGTAAGTAAAAAATTGGGAATGACAGACTGGGGACTCGCCCTTCCTTTTTATTTAGGATGTAGAAAGGCATGAGACAGTGATCTCTCCTAACACCAAAATAGTACCAATAAGCTGGAAAAACTACAAAATCATATTTTCTGAGCCCGTCTGAGAATGCAAAGGAACCTAAACATACTAAAATCCAGAATGTCCTTCCTAGAAGAAGAGTTGTTTCCACTTCTGGTGGAGTGATGGGAGCGGGAGGAACGTGCCGTAGGTGGGGGTAAGGGCAGCTAGCCAGGCCATTCACCAGCAGGAGGCGCAATCCCTCTGAGGCACTCCAGACCTTCAGCCAGGGCAGCGTGGCCCTTGTCCAGACAGCAGGGGACAGGACGACAGGGAGGGGAAAGATCTTCTGAAGTCCAGAGATCCAGGGATGGGACTGAAGAGCACAGGAGTCTCCCTGCAGCCCCAAGTCTGCAGCCACGTTGTGAGGCATAGACAGCTCTCTGGAGTCTCACAGGTGCTGGGGTCCCAAGCCCTGCTAAAGGGGAAGTCCCAAAAGCATTCCCCAACATTTGAAGCCAGTGGTGAGGAAAATATAAAGTTGCAACAAAGCTAATATAAGTGAAGTTGCAACCAAGTTGCAGCAAAACGTAATCTAACCCAAATTGATAATTTTACTTTTCAGAGTTAGGAGACCATTATATTGGTCCTAGAGCTTGTAGGCCCAAATGGGTCAGAGGGAACCAAACCCACCCCGTTTCCTGCCACCTGTGCTCAGAGCAGTCCAGGTCATTGCTGGCAAGATCCCCACCTCATTCCACAATGAATGTCTACTAATAATTTGCATTTGTTCTTGGGATGCTGTGTGTCATTGTACTCTATGTAATGGTTTGCTAAAGGAAGATCGTTAAAAGAGAAATGGTTCCTCTTTGGCTAAACATACTCAAGACTGGCAGAAGGGAGAGATATAGCTCAATACATAATTGCTTGACCTCACTTAATTTATTAGAAAAGCCTATCTTTAGAGAATTGTTAGCTCTTAAAAAAGAATTCAACTAATGACTGGTTTTGGCCTCTGAATGTCTCATTAGAGACACTGTTAATCTGAGCAGAACATTTCCTGGTGCAAGATTTAAAGGATAGAAAATCATTATTTTCCATTACCAGAGTTTTTGCCAGAAACAAATGCCCAGTGGGAGACTCAAGGGGGAAAAAACCCTCACATTTCTATTTAATTGATCTTCACGACTTCCTGAAAGATAGATCATTAAATGGTTTCTTCCTTGGTGAGTTCGGGGCCTCAGGGGTCTCCAGTGCTATCAGGGTCCCTGCCTTTCTCTTTTGGTTCTGATCTTTTTGCCTTTTCTGAGTGTTTGCAGTTAGCTCTTCCCTGGGTGTAACTTTTCCCATTAAGCCTTTTACCTGTGTAGCCAGCGGAGGTCTGCAGTCAAACCCAAAGCAAATGACTCCAACTTGAGGATTTTTGTTTTAAAGATGGACCTTTGCTTTGCGATGAATATCTTGACATCCTTTCTGCTAGTTCCTCTCGGCTAGCATTTCTGACTTCAGTCACGTGCAGGGGCCAGCAAAACAACGAACGCTATTCTGATGGCGAGGACAGGACATGCCATGTGCCAGGCACTGCTCTGACTGCTTTACATTTGTCACCTGCTTACTCTTTATACTGTATCTTGGAGGTAGGTGCTATTTTCACCTTCATTTTGCAGAATCCGACAGACATGGATCCTGTGGTTTCCTATTTCTCTGTTCTGGTCCCAGCTCAAGGTTCAGCAAACCTTTTCTGTACGAGGCCAGCTATCATAGTAAATATTTTAAGCTTTGCAGAACATGCAGTCTAAGTTGCGACTACTCAATTTTGCCATTGTAGCATGACAGCATCCATAGACAACACGCAGACAAATGAGTGTGACTGTGCTCCGTTCCAATTTTATTTATGGACAGTGAAATTTGAATGTCATATAATTTTCATGGGTCATGAAATATTATTCTTTCGATTGCTTTAAACCATGTACAAATGTAAAAACCATTCTTAGCTTGAGGGCTGTACAAAATCAGGCAGCAGTCCAGATTTGACCTGCAGGCTTTAGTTTTAGATTTAAATGCAGACATCTCTGCTCTCTTATCAGATCTAAATATCAGTCACTCAGAATGAATGGCTTTAATAAAGATGCAATTTTTAGAATTTGAAAAAGTTTTCTTTTTTTTAAATAAGAAAAAGATAGAAACCATGTCATTTTGAAATGCTGTGCCATGGTATCCAGGAGAGCAGGCTCTTGACCATAAAATGTTGGTAATGATGTTGGTACAAGCCCTGAAAAGCACTTTGGAACCAGGTCAACTTGCATTTGCACTTACTAGCCATGTAACCTTGAGCAAGTTATTTTTGTCTTTGAGTGTCAGAATCCTCAGTATAAAACGAAGATAAGAATTCTTCCTTTATGAATAGTAAATGAAAAAAATATGTATATTGCTTGGCAGTCTAAAAACTCATCTGCTGCTTGGGTCTAGTAAAATATACCTCTGCATGTGTATCTGTTATATTCCTGACCAATACTGTTAGTTCAGGGGTCCTTTTAGACTGCATAATATTTCATCCAGTGAAATATTAAAAAGGCAAAAATTGTTTCTTTTTTAATCATTACAAAATATATAATACAATAAAGAGAATAGCATCTGGATTATTTTGTTCAATTTTATTTTTTGTGATATTCATACATCCTGTTGTATATAGCTTTAATTCATTTATTTTCATGGCTGAGATACCAATGGAAGATAAGAAACAGAGGGGATCCAGGCCAAACACATACACAGGGTAGGAGTGGTTCTGGGTGCTTCAGGCAATGGATAAAATTGGGCAACTGCATTTGGAGCAACTGGGCAATTTTGACCCCTTCCTCTGGTTTCCTTGTCCTGAGTCACGGGCAGCAGCAGGCTTAAGCTGGAGGTACCATGCATGTGGGCAACACCCAGAAAGAACTAGAACTTCAGCCCCAAATCAAGTTACTGATACACACTCTTTCCACGTGGCACATCCCACCCTTCCCTACCACCTCTGGGGGCTGCTGTGTTAAACAGATACCTCAAACACAAAGATGAGTGTCCAACTAAGAATCACCAAACACTTAAGGAGGCAACAACTCCACGAATGAGAGACTCTTAGTGCACACAAAGACCTTCACCAAGGAGCAGCATGAATGGAGCCAGCAGGATTGGGCCTTAATAGAAAGGATGTGGTTGTTCTCAGAGGGAAAAGAGGAATTTATGTCCATGAAATAAGAACAGGCTGCTATTTCAAGATCCACATAGATATTACATTGGAAATTAAATATTTGATATTTTTAAAAACTTATAAATGAGATGAAAAGCAGAATGCACACAGCTGATGAAGAAATTAGCAAGCTGCGTGATTGAATGAAGAAATTGTTCAGAATATAGAACCAAAAGACAGAGATATAAAGAATGAAATAAAGGTTAAAAGACATGGAGAACAGATCTAGAAGTTTCAAAATCTATTTGCTAAGGCCTCTCAAAGGAGGGAAGAGAGAGTGGTTGGGGATGAGGGAGGAGGTGGGGAAGGGAGGGAAGGAATCAAGAAATGATCAAAGAAAGACATGAGTGGTTGGGTTAAAACAGTCCACACTGTGCTGATCATGGTGAATAAATAAAGATGCTCCGTAGATGTATCAGGGCAAAATTTCAATGCACTAAGGGTAAAGAGAAGATCTTGAAAGGCTTTAGGGAGAAAGTAGATGGGATGCTGCTTTGATTTAGAGGCGTGAGGACTCTTCCCTGTCTTGAGGGGTGGGGGGCCATCCGTCTCTGGGGAGGAGCTTGGGTGGAGGTAGATTTAATACTGCAATATAATTTTACATTTTGAAAATAAAAATGTATTTCTGTTGTTTCCCATAGCAAACTCTTCTTGCTTGTTAAAATGATATAATTATCCTTGGGAAATGATTCAGATCCTCTAAAATATACGTGGGATATTAATGTTAATCAAAGTGGGGTCTTTGAGAAGTTGCACAATCCTGGTTTAGAAGTTAGCCCTAAGAGGGCTTCCTGGTCATCTATATTTGTAACCTTTTCCCCCTTGAAACCAAGACCTTGTTTGCCACGCTGGAGGACAATGCTAGGACTAGTGGTTGAGATTTCCTTTAGAAATGCAGGGCTCTCCATGGAAGCGTTGACAATCTTTTTTGCGCAGATGGCTCGTTGACGGGGTAACAGGATCGCACATTTTCTACCCTGAGCAAGATGGCATGCCACTTACCCTGGATAATCTTTTTAAATGAGTAGGAAAGAACAGATGCTGAGTTTTATTTCATATTAAGATGGAATTTGCAAGGGCCTACTTACAGGTTACTTGATAACTTTGATTAACTGTGCAGGTCACCAGAGTGTGTGTGGGTTTATTGTGGAACTCAGATTCCTTAGCAAAGGACTCCTCGTGGTGAGAAATAAGTCTTAGTGTTACTGACTACTGTTTATGTAAGGGTTTTTCTCTTTATTTAATTTAGAATATTGTATTTTATTGAAGGAAGGGACTCCATGTTTCTATCATTTTCCATTTTAACTTCAATTTTTCTTGTGTGATTTTAGAGGTCAGAGCCCACCGGTTGCTGAATTTAACTTACTCCTGAAAGCTCACACTTTGGAAACCTATGGGGTGGATCCTCACCCATGCAAGGTAACTGCCCTTCACTGCGGGTCACTATATAATGATCGTTTTGCCCAGAAGAGAGTTAATTGGTGTGCAGGCCTGGCAGAACCTGCTTAGGATTTTTCCACAGCCTGACCCCTGGCCCCTACTTGGGAGGGACAACAGTGGGCTTGAGTCACATGTTTTGGCAGCTGCTTTTCTCCACTGCAGTCTTCCAATTGCTCGCTAATTGCTATGTGTAGCGACATTTTCCTAAATTAACATACATGAATTCACTCTCCAAAGTTGCAGGATCCTGACAGATTTGCTTTCAAGCCCACTGCCAGCAAGAATGCAATCTTTAAAAATGGGAGAGTGGAAGAAAAAAAGAAAGATTTCAAATTACATTTTGGCATTAAGAGTACTTGTTTTTATGTTTTCCTTGACTCATATTATTTGACAGTATTTGTCTCAAGGGGGAAACGCAGACCACCTATATCAGCATCACCTGGGTCGCACCCAGAGCCGCTGCATCAGATTTCTCATGGTGCCGCTAGGGAGGCTGCCTTTTTGTCAAGCTCCCAAGTGAGGCTCATGTGCGCATCTTCCAGAAATGTTTAATGGAAGCAGTGCCTCCTTTCCACTTATTAAAACCAACCAGACACTAGCCCTCATCCTAAACTAAGCATTTGTATCAGCCAGGCTCTTCAAAGTAAGATTTTGAGTTTTACTGGGACATTTCTTTACTCAGATTGCACCAGCTAATAGCATCTGGCAAAGCACTAGGCCTGTAGCTCTCAGCACGGGATGCTCATCGGAAGCACCTCCGGACCTTCATAAGCACCTGCTGCCCAGAACGCACCCCTCCAATTGCATCAGGGTCTGTGGGGGTGGAGAGCAGCTCCCCCGGTGATTCCAACGTGCAGCCATGGTGGAGAGCCAGTGGTGCCTGTTCACGTCGGCATTTGCATCCCCCTGTTCTGCCTACGCAATTGGTTTTGGAATATTTGCCTGCTGCCCCTTCCTAGTAATGGCTTGTTTATTCCATTTAGTGAATTAGCTTTTACACAGAAATTTGAGCTTCTCTATTTATTTTATTTTTATTACTTGGAGACTGACGTGATCTTTTTGTTGTTGTTATTCCTTTGTCTTCACTTATCTATGAGATGCTTAGTTTTCCTGATCTAGGCTGGAACCATAGTAGGCTTTTCTGGAGATATTTTTGTACTGAAATTGCCAGAAATCCTGTGTGGGGTTGCATCAAGTTAGATTAGATGCTCAGGGCTTTGGTTTCATTTCATTAGAGTGCTATTGGCAACCAAGGACAGTTTGCTCACGTTGCAAAGCAGATCTGGAACACAGGCAGCCCCACAAGACACTTGGCAGTAGACGGAGTGATTTGGGACTAATCTATATTTTTCCAGGAGGTCCCTCAAGGGGCAGAAGGTCCATTCCTAAAAGGGAAAAACTACATAATCTTGGACCCCGGCACGATTTTGGAAGGCCTGCTCTTAGAAATTCCATCTCAGAAACTTAGTTTATTGCTACAATCATTGGAATTAATCTGAAATTAACCTGAGTGAGGATGAATAAGTATACCATTTATCATTTATTTTATTTTCCTTAATCCAAACAGGTTTTTCCTTCTATTTTTTTCAGGATTCAACAGGCACAACAACATTTTTAGGATTCACTGCTGCAGGCTTTGTGGTATTCCAGGGAAATAAGAGAATCCATTTGATAAAATGGTGAGTACCTCTTTGGAGAACTAGCTTACCATTTTTCTTAATCTTGTTTCCCCTTCTCCCCTGTTTGGCTTTTTTGGGAATTGTCAGGTAGAATGCCTAGCCCTGGAGCTTCATCATGAAGGGATTTGTTATGTATAAATGAAACTCAGTCTAGCCTGCCTTTAGTGGGGAATTGTATTTGTCAAGCTGAGGGGTCAGCTCAGGAGACCTGGGCTCAGGGGTTGTGCCTTCAAAGAGAAGGTGTCAGTGTCACCAGTAGCTTCTACTGCTCTGGCCAAAGAGGGGACTCAGAGTGGGTCAGGGCGGGGTACAGATGTGAGTTCCCAGGAACAGCTCAGGACCCACTCTCCCCTACTCACTTCTCTCCACCCTCCTCTTCTGTTGAACCCTTGGTGCAGACTCACCCTTTGTTATCCAGTGCATCAGCGGAGACGCTTTGGGCAAAAAGTAGCAGGAATGGCTACTCACAGTGGCTTGTAAATAAGAGGAGTGATCAGCTCACAAAGCAAAAGTGAGCAGTTCCATGGTCTGTTAACTTAATTGCCCTACAACACTGTGAAGAGTTTAGATTCCGTTTTCTTTTCTGCCAACCCAGGGTGGTGGCTTCTGTCCCAGGCTCATGTGCTCCCCATAGCAATGCCCAGAGCCTGGAGGAGAGCAGCCCCTTTCATGTGTCTCCTTTTAAAACAAGGATAACTTTTTCAGAAGCCTGGTAGGAGACTTCCTATGTATCTAATTGGACAGAATTGGGTCACATGTGCCTACTTAAACCAGCCCTTGTGGAGAAGAATGGGAACTGCATGCCTGGACTGGTCAGATCAAGACCCGTGCCCTGGGGCTGGGAAGAGCATAATCTGCATGAACTTGTGACCTTGAGGAAGGATAGGGTTTAGGTTGTGTTGGTAAGAAAGTGGGAGGCTGGAGCTGGGTAGGTGACCAGCAGTGCTTGCTCTGTCTAATCAAGGGACAAAATGGCCTTGATAAAGAGTGAGGAAGGCTGAACATTGTAAATGCAGAGGAATATTGCAAAGGATTAGTCTTGTCCATTCCTACAGCTTGACTCAGTTCCCTCTCTGGTGGCCCCTGAGTGGCTTGTCACCCCTGTGGCTTACTGGCTGGTGGGCTCACTCCGAAGACCCCTTGGGTCTTCTTGACAGGCCAGTGGGCATCCTTGGTCCTGGGTGGGAAATGCCCTCTTGCACTTACCTGAACTGCAGTTTCATGGTTCTGATAGCTTCTGGATATCTCCCAGCACCTCTTTATCGAATCCCTTCCCTTTCTCCGCACCTGCCTTCCTTTCAAGCCTTCTCCACTAGGTTAGCATCAGCTGGCTAATGTATACTCCACCCCCTACATCTTCTGCTCTCTTTTAGGATCAGTCCTCCCTCCCTAAGACCCCAATTCTTCTAAATAGCTTCCTAGCTTCCTTTCCCCCCATCATTGCCTTTCACTCAATTCTTGCTTACTTTTCTTTTTGGGAGACAGGGTCTTGCTCTGTCACCCAGGCTAGAGTACAGTGGCATCATTGCAGTTCACTGCAACCTCGAACTCCTGGGTTCAAGTGATCCTCCTGTCTCAGCTTCCTGAGTAGCTGGGGCTACAGGGGTGCACCACCACGCTTGGCTAATTTTTCTATATTTAGTAAAGATGGGGTCTCGCTCTTGCTCTGGTTGCTTTTGAACTCCTGGCCTCAAGTGATCCTCCCACTTTGGCCTCCCAGAGTGCTAGGATTACAGGCATGAGCCACTGCACCCAACCAAAATCAATTCATACTTTCAACCTCCCTATGTGCCCCTTGTTCTCTCCTTCCACAATTAACATTCTCAAAACTCTTATTTGCCTTTAATACATCATTGAACTTCTCAGAGTCTCAGGGTACAGATCTGTAAAATGGGGATTAGGTATATCTGGCTGCCTTGTCAGGGGTGGGGGAAGGAGAAGGGAGGAAACAAATGCAATATCATGTATGAGAGTGCTTTGTAAATCTGGTGTGATTTGTGAACTATATTAAGTGTAATTTACATGGAACATGCTGGTGTTATCCAGTGTTCTTCTCTGGATTTTTGGTACCTTGCAAGGAAGCGCCAATGCCAATAACCTTCAGTCCATTCCACAACACTTTCCCTGGGGATTCCTACTGACTTTGGGGAGCATGGGGTGATAGGGAGACTTCCCCATCCTACAGTAAGCCTGCAGAAGGCTTGGGGGTCCTGAAGGATGTTAGACCCTCAGGTTTTTGAGTTGGTTGAGCCCTGGAGTAGTTGGGTTAGAACCTGGTTAGTCTCAGTGCAGATTAATTACAAGTCTCTCTCCTCATTAGGTCTCATTTTCTTCCTGGGTGCACTGAAGAGTGGAGGTGGATAATGTCTGGGCCATTTGCTTCTGGCTTCTGCATCTTGTCTGCATTTTGATATTCCTGGTGCAGTGCTGATGCATACTCCATCCTTCTCGGCTTCTGCTTAGGCATGTGTATTTGTAATAGCCATGTTACTAAAACAAATTTAATCCTAGTTTTTGCTTTTTTGAAAAAATCCACCGAACTTTGTCACTCTCACAAATCCCCTACCTAGGTTAAAAGAGGTTAATGTGACCCTTACTCTTCTTTTTCCCCCTAGGAAAAGCACAGAGGCATGCATCACTCTGCTAGGAGTTAGATCAAAGGAATAAAAGTAGAATTCTCTCCTCTCTTTGCACATATCTTCCCATCGAGGAAGTCACCTGAGTCCACATTTCAGGCAGGTTATCACTGGGCAGCTCCTTATGATGAAACCTAAAGTCACTATTTTGACCTCAATTTGTCATTCTTCAAGTTCTTCTCACAATTTTGAACATCTCAGTATATAAAAACAATTATTTTGTTAACAGGGAGGACAGGAATGAAAATTTTGCAGGGTGGTGGATGTGCTTCCTGGAGACGGATGTGGAAGGATGAGAAAGTCAGATACTGTGAATCCATATATCATTTCATTAACAGAATCTGAAATAACCACATTCTTCCTACCTTGCTAACTGGTCTGGCCGGTTAATGTTGCTTTGGTCATTAATGTTCACGAACACTCTAGAGCTGTTTGGAAGAAAGATGCAGCCTAACTGTAAAAAATGGCATAAATAATTCTGAGCTGTCTATGGATCCTCTCTTGGGAAGAAAATTGCTGTATAATTCATTTGGGGCTTTTTGCTGCTCATTAGACCTTCACCGATGATAAGATAATATCTTGTTTATTGCAGTCTGCTTGGCGTTTGTGAGTCAGTGGATTCCTATGGGAAAGCCAGGTACCTTGGTTCACTGCCACTTTTTTTCTTCTCACCCAGAGATTTTTCTTTTCTTAGGCCAGATGTCTGCAAATTGAAGTTTGAAGGGAAGACATTCTATGTGATTGGCACCCAGAAGGAGGTCAGATACTGCTTTTGTAACTACCTGTTGCTGTGTGTGCATGAGAGAGATTCAAGATAAAATATGCCTTTAGTATTGTAGCACCCAAAGACCGTGACTTTGAAGTGTGTGATGATAATGGAAGCTATATGCTAAAAACATTTTAGAGGTAAACACTGGTTTTGTACATTTAAGAATAAAATCAGTGAGCAATGCTGACTGTACAAAATAGACTGGGATAGACTTGAGAATAAAAGATGGAACCTCTGCCTACTTTTTTTTTTTTTGTCAAGATACAGATATATGAAACAAATGCAGAATACTTACAAAGCTAAATATCAACCAGCACTGGTTAGAGTGTTATAAACTGAGTCCATTAAGTCCTGAGAGTTACCAGGTATAGGTCATGGGTTCACTAGGGAATGCATTTGGGAGGAGGCCATTACCAAATGTTCAGGCTCAGAGCTCTAGAAGTTTGCACATTTTCTTGATCCTAGTTTTCAGTGCAAGTGCTAGTCATTCAAGGATGGCAAACAAGTTTTTAGACTAATCCAAGTCTAACAGAGAGGTAGATGATGCCTGGAGTGTTGAGGAGAGGGATTGTGAGGCTGCTTTTTATCAGAAACAGGACCTAGATAGGTTAGCGATGTCTGCAAAGGGTGAGAGAAGGGGGAATACCATTTCAGCATCATTTTAAAGAACACAGTAACGTGTTCAATTCCTTCAGATCTGTGTGGTTGGAAGCAGGATACAAATAGGTAAATACCTGAGGAAAAAACATGAAAAACATAAACTGTATTTAACATGCCCTTTCTGGTATTGTTATTTTTTGTTAGAAAAAAGCCGTGTTGGCATTCCATACTTCAACACCAGCTGCTTGCAAACATCTTTGGAAATGTGGGGTGGAGAACCAGGCCTTTTATAAGTAAGTAGCTTTTATTCAGTTAATCATAGGTTTTAAAAGCACCCATGGAACTCCTTATGTATTGCAAATGGCTGCATTTTCATTTCTTTTAATATAGTCCTTTTTTACTATATTTAAGTGAATTATAAATTTGGTGCATTGTTCAGGGTGACTCCCAACCATAGACCAAGTGCTGAGCTCTATTGGGTGTTTCCCAAGGAGTTGCTGTGGGCTAGTGTGTGTGTGTGTGTGTGTGTGTGTGTGTGTGTGTGTTTCAAATTGCTACTTCCATGAAATATGTCACAGGATCAGTTTCTGTTTGGGTACCTGTCCCCAGAAGCAGACCTTGAGATAGAGTTTAGTGCAAGTAGCTTATCTGAGATGCAGTCAGTGGATGCGCCAGCAGGGGAGTGAGTAAGCGGGGTGGGGAGGCATGCAAGACCGGCTGCACTATTGAGCGGGTCACTGCCGTGGGCAGCGGGGCTCAGCTGTGCTGGGGAGTCTGAGAGACTGTGTAACAGGCCTCAGAGTTCTCTCCCTGATGGGCAAACTGGGGACACCGTCTCCCTACCAATTCTCCATTCATTTTGGTTGAGGGCTTCTTTGAAAGGCAGAGTTAATACTCTGGCACTTCTGACTTACTCTGAGTGTGAGTCGAATGTGCTCTCACAATCAGAGAGGGAGACCTTTGGCAGAGACTCATCTATGTTCCTAGTAAGAAGGCTTCAGCACATAGAACGGGTCGGACGCTGTCGGAGTCTAGGATCACAGAGAGTAGCTGCTGGACAGGACTTCAGAAACCGTCCTGAAAGCTTTCAGGTTTCAAAAGAGGTTCAACGTGAGGATCTGTTGTGGAGTCCCACCTTCTCCGCAAGACCCATTTGTTCACTGGGGGAGCAGTGGTGATGGGCGCAGGCAAGGACCTAACCCAGGTCACCAGGACCGTCCACCCCTGGGCCTCTTCCAGGGACTTTTGCTCAGTTTCCCCTCTGCACTGAGATTCTTTGTTGCTCATCAGACTCGTCTCACTGAGAATGCTGAGTCTCTGAACTTCCTGGGCCATCAGGAGGATGATGGCTTGGAAAATGATTTTTAAACCCATTTTCAGCCACAGAAAATTTTCCCTTAAACTGAAATATAAGCAAAGCCCAGCATGTAAAAGAGATAAAAACAGAGAAGTGGTCATAGATCGACTCTGGATGGGATTGGAAATTGAAGATCTTTCACCCATTGCTCGTTGCTCTTCAGGAGTTTGGGTGATCAGTTGTCCAGTTTGCACTGAGAGCTCCATGTCCCAGGAAACCCCTCAGTCCTGGGCAAACCAAGGAGCGTAATTTGAAAACCCCTTGATGAGATGACCGGTAAAACGCTGTGCTTCTAGGAATGACAGGAAAAGGTGATGTGCATCAGTAGACCTTCCCATGGCCATCACCACCTCAAGGCCTTGTGTGCCTCTTGCAATGTTTGGGTACTAGTAAAAAAGGGTACCAAGTGGTCTCTGAGAAATCAGCGTGTCTAGAATGCTCCACCCACCTGAGAATTCGGAGAGGGAAACGCAGTGTTTGATACTCTCAGTCTTCAGTTGGAACCTAAGTGGTTTTTGTTTTCCTAATTATTTAAAAAATGGAAATATAATTCACATACCATGAAGTTCACCCTTTTAAGGTATACAATTCAGTGGCTTTTAGTATAATTCATAAAGTTATATGACCACCACCACTCTCTAATTCCAGAACATTTTTATCATCCCCAAAGGATACCTTGTACCCATTAGTAGCCACTCGCCAGTCTGCTATCTGGCCCCTGGCAACTACCCATCTACTTTATGTCTTTATGGATTTACTTCTTCTGGACATTTTATATAAATTAAATCATAAACTGTGTGGCCTTTTGTTCCTGTCTTCTTTCACTTAGCATAATGTTTCCAAAGTTTATCTATGTTGTAGCATGTATTAACACTTCATTCCTTTTTATGATCGAATGATATTCTGTTGTTTGGATAGACCACGTTTAGTTTCTGTTCATCAGTTGATGTTCATTTGGTTCCCTCCCCCCCTTTTTTTTAGCTGTTATGAATAATGCTGCTGTGAACATTGTATACAAGTTTTTGTGTGGATGGTTCTCTTGGGTTTATACCTATGCGTGGAATTGTTGGGTCATAAGATAACTGTATATATATAGCTTTTTGAGGAACTGACATATTGTTTTTGGAACCTAAGCTTTTGGAACTCTTTTATTCCTCCTTTAATGAAACCATCTGGTTCCTATCAAAGTGTAACTTAGAAATATTCAGTTAGTTGTTTTCAATGAATATTTTCTCACAAATGCTGAAGTGATAAATGGAGTCAAGAATCAAGGCGACACCAAGATATATCACATATCATATATTACTGTTGATTTTACATGCTTATCTGTGCTAGATCTGATCTCTATCTTACTGTAGATTTTACATATATATCTACACTCAGTATGATCTTTCTGAGGGCAGAAAGTAGCTTCTGCTTTTCTTTGTATGTCCTGAAGATCCTAGGCATGGAAAACGTATTTACTGAATGAAATCGATAAGGCATGGTTCTTGTCCTCAGGAGATTTTTATTTCATGTAAGAGACCCCGAGGGAAGTGAAAATAAAATGCTAGAGGGGACTCCAGAGGAGAGGGCGAGTCTTGCTGCTGGGGGAGCTGGGAGGTGGAAGACCCTTTCAGGTGGAGGAAGGACATCCCAGCCTGAGCAAGGCACCAAGGCAGCGAAGTGGAAGACACAGTGTGGGGAGCGTGAGGGTGGGTGAGGTAGGAAAAGAGGTGATGAGGGGCCGGACGCAGGGGCTCAAACAGCATGAAAGGCAGCAGAGGTGCCCTAGGCATAGTGATTGCTCTCAAAGGCCCACAGGCAGCCTGGGGAGGGGTGGCCAAGAACACGGACACAGAGGCCTTTCTATAGCCGCCTCCGTGAGTCCTGCTTGGAAGGACTTTAACACAGCCTTGAAGATCCTGTAGTGAAATCACAGGTCCCTATCAAGGAATAACTTAGAGACATTAATTCATTATCTTTCACACGTGCTATTTCATCATGTGCAAGGAAGTCAGTTGGTAGATGGAGCCAAATAAAGGCAAAAACAGAATTGAAAAGAGAGGGGAGAGGGAGAGAAAAAAACCGCAATCTGGAAAATCTGTGTTGCACATTTTGGGGTAAGCAGATTAGCTGGCAGCTAGCAAGATCAGTCTGATAATTCTCATTGCCTAGGTCGGCTAGGCAGGTCAAAGAAATCCCTTCCAGTCATTTGTGGACGCATCAGAAGACCTGGGGGGTTCAGCTGTGAGCACAGGCTGTACGCAGCTGACCGAATCCTTGCACCAGCACCCCTGCTGTAGTTAGGCCAGGCTACCCTGCCTCTCACCTGTGGAATGGAGGGGCCTGGAACTGACCCGTGCATCTGCTCGTGTCACTGGCATCGTGTGATGAGCGTGGGCTTCGCATTTAAAGGGGTTTGGGTCGGGATCTCACCTCTGTCACTTACTAGGGGTGTGGCCTGGAACAAAGCCCTTAAACTCTTTGAGCCTCATCTTTATTTTTCATCTGTGAAATGCAGTTGGTAATACTTGCCTTGCAGCATGCAGTTCTGCCAAGCACGTTAACCCAGCGATAAGTGGCAGCTGCTGCTGCGACACTTACTTCCCCCTCTGCTGATGGTGACAGTTTTTTTGAGCATCAGTCTGATGCAGAGCTCAGTCCTTTGATTTTGAAGGCTCCGATTCTGGTAGCCGCAGGGGTGGGGGGTGCCTGCTTCCTCCGCAGCTCCCACCCTTTCCCAGGCAGAGGTCCTGGCCCTGCCTCCAGCTCCGTCCCACTGGCACTGTGTTTTAATGGTTTCAGCTGGCAGAGCAAGGCCCTGATCTTGTTTCCTGGGTTGGGAAGGGTGGTTTGTTCCTTCCATTTTTACTTCACCTGCATGGGAGCAGGGAGGCCCTGTGGCTGCTGCCTACGAATTCCCCAGTGTGCTTTTAAGACATGAATGTGCTGCTGGTTGTCACCTGGCCCGGGGCCACGGATCTGTATTGAAAGCCCTGGCTCTGAGATCTGCTGCCTGGGAACGGAGCCCAGAAGCAGAAACTCTGATTTTGCTGCCTACTGTGGACCTCTGGGGATCCCCAACACAGACTTAGTCACCATTTAAGAGCTTCCTTTATATCATGTGTTGTCTGTCGAGGTGCTGCCACCCCCAGAGCAGCTCACCGTTTCTGGACGGTGAGCACGAAAGCACACTGGACGCATCGAAGGACTCAGGGGCTCACTGACGTTTTCATTTGCTGAATCTTCATCTCTCACCTGCTTTATGTTGGGCACTGTGCTGGCACTGGGGACATGGTGGGAGCTGAAAAGACGCTCTCTGTCCCCAACGTAGTATGGAATTGTCCCTGGGGGATAAGAGCAGTCCATAATCAATTCCTCATTTGGAATTCGGAGTGTGAGAGGAACTGTAATATTATGAAAAGGAACTCAGACTAGCTTCCTAAACTAGTGCCTCTCAAACTTCGTCGAGCCCGTGAGTGACCTGGATTGTGGCTCAGGAGGTCTGGGTGGGCATGAGATTCCGTACGTCTAATAAGCTTCCAGGCCCTGCTGTGCTGTAGGTCCATAGGCCACACTTTGAGGAAGGAGGTTCTAAACCAGTGGTTCTCAGTCTGGACTGCGTATTAGCCTCGCATGGGGGTGCTTTTAAGAAAAACCAATGCTGTGGGTCCTTGGATCCTAGCCCAGACCCAATTAAATCAGAGTCTGGGGCTTTGCCAAAACTTGTGCACAAGTGTTCTTTGTAGCATTATTCAGAATAGCCAAAAAGTAGAAATGACCCCAATGTCCATCACCTGATGAATGGATGAATGAAATGTGGTATATCCATATAGTGGGATATTATTCAGTCATATAAAGGACTGAAGTACCAATACCTACTACAGTGTGGGTGGCCCTTGGAAACAGCATGCTAAGGGAAAGAAGCCATTTACAAATACCACATGCTGTATTCTCCCATTGATGTAAAATGTCCCCAATAGGCAAATACATAGAGACAGAAAGTAGATTAGTAGTTGCTAGGGCTGTGGGTGAGGTGCGGAGGGGAAATGAGGAGTGACTGCCGGTGGATACAGGGGGTTTCTTTCAGGAAGAATGAAAATATTTTAGTATTAGGTAGTGGTGATTACAGTTTTTGATCAATTTTTTTAAAGTTTGAGAATTAAACTAAAAGCCACCAAAGTGTCTAATCTAAAAGCGTGAACTTTATGGTATGTGCATTATATCTCAATAAAGCTGTTATTTTAAGAAACCTGCATCTGGGATGAGGGGTCTAGGAGTTGGTTATGCTAGAAGTTTCCCAGGTGGGGCTAACGCGCAGGGTTAAAGACATTGCTCTACTCCAGTGATCCTCCCGGTAGAGTCCCTGGGCCAGCATTGGCACCCTGGGAACTTGCTGTAATACAGATTCTTGGGCTCTGCCTCAGACTTATTGAATCAGAAACTTGTGTTTTAAAAAGGCTTCCAGGTGATTCTGTTGCTCACTGAAGTTTGAGAGCCTGTATGGCTAAAGCATTATTTTTAAAATACTGAAATCAGACAGACTTGGGTTTGCAGCCTGGTCCCATCATGGGACCATGGTTAAGTGACTATCTCCTCTGTGAGTCAGTTTCCTTGTGTAAAAATGTGGATTGCTTCCTCCTAGGAGAGAGCTGTGAGCATAAAATGAATTAGTGTATTTAAGGTGCTTTGGATGGGGCTCAGTCATAACAAATGTTGTCATTGCTACGATGACTCCAGGAGCTCTAAACCATGATTTCGATGTGAAATTGTGTTGTTGATTCTAGAGGAATCTCTTGGAGCATCACCCAGTGTCCCCCCAGCACGTATCCTGACCTCCATCCAAGTCCCTGGAATAGCAGGTGCCAGAGGAGAAATTGCAGGCCAGGGCGAGCGGAGCTATGCTCCTGCAGAGATTGTCTGGATTTCTCTGTGCAGTCGGTGTTTGAGCATAGTCATGCCTGTGCTGAGCTTCTGATGCGAAGTTGGAGGTGGAGGTGGGAGAGGGCAGGAGGGAAAGAAGGCAGAAGGCTGGAGGAGAGCAAACTGCTGTTGTAACTAGGCTGTGAATTCATCGCTTTCTGTGGGAAGAAGACTCTTCCCCTGGGCTTGCTGTCGATGGGAGAGTCTGGTACACAAAGCGCCCAGAGCATTTTGGCTAGAGGCGGAGCTCTTTTATTTGCTTTTAGGGTGTTCGACATGGTTTTCTGGATTCTCCATAATTTAGAGGATTGACTTTGGTGGCTCCACAGTGAGAGAGCAAGGAAGAGGTTTTGAAGTGGTATTAGGGAGGGTGGGAAATTGCTATAAGATGGGCAGGTGCTGTTGAATCATTTAATCTTGTCTAGCCCTCCTTGGAGTATATGAAGTAGGTATTATAACACCCTCACCCTTTAACAATACTTGGAGAAACTGAGGCTCAGAAAAGCTACATGACGTGACCAAGGTCACAGAACCAGAGGCAGGTAGGAGTCTGGGACACTGTTCTTTTGGTGAAATGTCCTCCCTTGGGTCATCCAAGGAGAATTTGGGGATACAGAAGTTCTCAAATGCAGGTGAGCTGCCTTGGAATCACTTTAAGGTGCTTGATTAAATACAGACCTGTCTTCAGACCTGCTGAATAAGAATCTGCAATGATCAACACTGAGAACCTGTGGTTTTAATACCTACTCCAGGTGTGGCTGATGCCTGGCCAGGTTTGGGAACAGGTACTGTGGCTTCAGGTACCTAGCCCAAAAGGCCACCATTCTCTTTCCTGGTCCATTTCCTCCCCTCAGTCTTGGTTTCCCAAAGGAAACCAAGGCCTTTGTTGTGTGAGCTCTCAGAATAAACTCCCCTGTTGAATTTCCATTAAAGATCTCACCTAAAACCTTCCTGGGGTCTACCTGGACATTTGGGAGGGCTGGGAATTGGCAGGAATGCCCTCGGGAAAGTGTCTCCGAGCCAATCACGTGACACAAATAATCCTCCAGGGGCATCAGCCGCCAGGGGAAGCAAACGCGTCTTCCTGTCCTCGCATTCTGAGCAGCCCGCTGTTGGCTTTCTCTGTGAAATGTGTCTTTTGACCTGTTTTTCTTAGTCAACCTGAGGGATTTGGGGGAGTCAGAGCAGTGCTGAGGCCACCTCCAAGAGGCCAGTCTGGGTCTGAGGGGACAGCAGTGGCCTCCTCAAGGGGCAGAAGGGTCCGAGCTGCAACCTCTCCCCTCTGGCCCTGTGTGGGCAGGAGGTCACTGACCACTGTGCCAATGTCAGGTGTTACTCTGTAAAATGGGCACAGTGCTGAGTTTGAATTTCAAAAACCCAATTAAGGTTCTTAATCACTTTTCTTTTTTTTTTTTTTAGCAGCCACTTTGCCCCAAGGATGTTTAGGAACCTAGAATAAAAACAAAACAAAACAAGACCAAAAAACCCGATAAAAATGTAGAAGCTTCTTTAAAGCTCTCTCTGCTTCCCATCTCTGAGGACCTGGGAGCCACAACCCTGCCAAGAAGACGGGGAGAGGGCGGGGGTGGCTGTCCTGTTCCCGACTCCAGCAGATGGGTGTGGGGGCCACAGCTCCATAGGGCCCAGAGCAGGCACGTCCTCATGAGAGGAGAGCCACACAGCAGGGGCCACCTTCATGAAGCCCTCTGGGGTCTCCTGTCCTGTTGATGGGTGCGGCCTGGGAGGAAGCTCTGGCCAGCAGGCTGCGCTGCCACTTCCGGGTGTCAGGCCCCTCTGAGGTACGGGTCTCAGGTGGTCCTGTCTGTCCTCAGCGGCCCCACGCCATCCCCTCTGGGCCCTGCCTTGACAGGAATCCCCCCAGCCCATCCCACTCTCCCTGCTTGTCACTCGTCGCCAGTGCCCTCTTTGTCACCACTGGCTGTTCCCACGGGCACAAGGACAAGAGGCTTCTCTGCAAAGAATTGTTACTGCGGCTTCCACTGCTCTTCGGGTACAGACCAAAATCCGTGGTCTTTAAGGTCAGATCCTGCAAAATGGGACCCTGGCTACCTCTCCAGCTTTGCCTTATTTCACTCTGGGTATTGTACATTTACTTTTCTTTCTTTATTAGGAAAAGAAACAAATAATAACAACAATAATGATAACATGGGAAAATGCACATTGGGTCTTTTTGTTCCTCAGATGCTCAGGCATTTGTGTCTGCTGGCCCTTCTGCTGGGTGTACCCACGACTGCTCACTACCGTCCCACCCCCAGATCTCAGCTCAAATGTCCCTTCCTGAGGCCACCATCCCTGTTCCCCCGGGCTAGATCAGCCACATGTCTTCTCTACACTTGCCTTGGTGTGCAGAGCAGGGCTGGCACTCAGTTAATAATTGCCGAGTGAATGAGGGGGCCCTGGGGTGGGGACCACCGCCTGCCCTGCACGTTCCCTGACTCTGTGCACATCTTTGCTCAGAATTCTATAGAGCTTATTGGTTGTGTGTGTGTGTGTGTGTGTGTGTGTTTAAGATTCTGTGACTACTGATATTGTAAATGATCCTTAACTCCAGGGTTCTTTGTAATTTGTTGAATTTAATTGCATGAGGCTTACAGAGACTGCTATAGAGCCATCCTCAGCTGTCATGGTAATTTAGTACCCTGTGTGCGGCCTCTGAGTAACCCAGGTTCTAGATTGCTTTTCAGAGTGTTTTGTTTTTATTTGTGAGCACGGCTCAGAGCTGCTGACCCAGGGCTTGGCTGGGCTTCCTGCTCCTCGTGTATCTTAGTCAGCTACCAATGTGGGTTCTTTTAAAGGGCACTGGGTCATAGTGACACAGGAGGCAGTGGCCATTCCTGTGGTGACACAGGGCCCTTGTTTCCTAGCTGGATGATACACAGTAAGTGAATTCTTTGTAACACAGTGACTGACCTATGTTGCCGGGAAGCTGTTTCTTACTGCAATGTGGCAAAGTCCTCAAAGTGTCCCCAACACCGGTAAACTTACTGATGCCATGTCACAAAATTCCATCCTCTCCGTATCTTTCAAAGAGAAATTGGGGAAGAATTCCTTCTGATCATCAATATTGCCTAGTCTTTTTTGCAGGTGGTGACCCCGTAAAGAATTATGAAACCAAATATGTGGGTCATGACCAGATTTTTTTTTTTTTTTTTTTGAGACGGAGTCTCACTCTGTTGCCTGGGCTAGAGTGCCGGGGCGTCAGCCTAGCTCACAGCAACCTCCAACTCCTGGGCTCAAGCAATCCTTCTGCCTCAGCTTCCAGAGTAGCTAGGACTACAGGTGTGTGCCACCACATCTGGCTAATTTTTTCTATTTTTAGTAGAGACAGGGTTTCACTGCTGTTCAGGCTGGTCTTGAACTCCTGAGCTCAAGCAATCCTCCCACCTCAGCCTCCCAGACTGCTAGGATTACAGGTGTGAGCCACCAGGCCCGGCTCAATGACCAGAATTTAAAAAGAATGAAAAGCAACACTATAGAAAATACCAGATTGTAATACATATAGTGAAAATAACCATTCTTTTGTGAAACTTTTCTTTCAGTTCCTATGTGTGTGCATGCAGATGTCCACTGAGTCACAATATAAATGTATTTTTTTCTTGCAGCCAAAATATGCCATTAATATAGCCCTATAGCATGTCCTACTTGGATTTTCCAATGTCATTACCACCTGTGTTGTTTTTTTCTTAAAGGTATGCAAAATCCAGCCAGATCAAGACTGTGTCAAGCAGCAAGATATTTTTTAAAGGCAGTAGGTTTCGATATAGGTGGGTACCAATGGCTCCATTTCCGAGATGGGGTGGGGGTGGGGGCAGCCATTTATTAATGCATTTGAATGTTTCGCTTGTAAATAAGTGCACTCTTTGTTTTAGTCTTCTTTTTCCATTCATTGCTCTTGTGCTCATGGGGTACCCTCAGACTCCACAGTAATTTTCTCCCGTAGTTTTCTGTAGCTGGGTCAGACCACTGTGAAATTAAAAAAAAAAAATGACACCGGTGCACGCCTCTCCCCCTCTGCTCTTAGCGTCTGAGCCGTACGTTGTGTTTGTCTTCTGCAGTGGGAAAGTTGCCAAGGAGGTGGTGGAGGCCAGCTCCAAGATCCAGAGGGAGCCTCCTGAGGTGCACAGGTGAGCAGGTGATCACTGTGGGTGCCGGGTGACTTCTGGGATGGACGGAGGGTTTTAGTAGCTGGTGTTTCCAAATTCTCTCTAATATCCCTGTGTGTAGTGACATCAGTGTTAAATAAGGACACTCTCCCTTCCCTAGAAATCTCCCTCAGACAGATTTGACTGGACCGTGGTGCTAGCGCATCTGGGCTCCATTTTGGGTTACTTGCTCTGTGGAGGGTCGATGATTAGGTCTAGAGTGTCACGTGGACAAGCAGGATGTGTGTCAGGTACGGCTGTACCACCTCCTTTCCAAACGCTGTCATCGCGTCCTCTTAGAACTGCTCTCCGTTCCTGCCTGTGTTCCTCAGGCTTGGCCACTCCCACTGCCCAACTCTTTCTAGGCTTTCCCACGAGGGGAGAGGCTCACTTCTCACGGGGCTGGCTACTCCCCAGGGCCACTCAGAGTAGTCGTCGTTGGTTCAAGGGTACATGTGTTCATTAAGGTGATGATATATGGTAATTCTTAGGAGTTAAATATTCACTTGGCCATGTTGGACTTCATACCACCACAGTTTACACAAATCATTGTTCACCTTAAACCTCAAACGTGCTAAATAACTAAAGCTGAGCATTTTAATCATGACACGTCCCCTTTTTTGAGGCAAGATCATCATAAGCAAAATCTTTAGGAGGTTCCCACATGTAGTTGGTACCTGCCCTTCTTTCCCCGTCTTTGGAACCCAGAGGTGTTGCCTTTATGCTTGTGTTTGTCCCGTCTCCTCCTCTTCCAGGGTGGCCACATGATCTGGGTGCCTCACCACCTTGTTCTGTGGGCTTGTTGGGCAGGAGGTGGCTGCGGTCCCACAGCAATGAGGCTAAGCCAGCCTGGTGGGGACACCCAGAGGGCGTTCTCTCCACGCAGGGGAGGAGAACCGTAGTGTGCGCCAGATCCCGCACAGATGTGTGCAGAGGCTAATTCATTCCTGCTTTCGGGTGACCCAGCGGGGAGCTGTCGCATGCAAGTCTGCAAAAGCAGTCTCTCCAGCTTTAAGAAGCAGGAGAAAATGCAGGGGAGGGAAGCCAGAGGCCCTTGGCTGCAGGTATCTCGGGGCAATACGTGAAAGTCTCGCAGCCTGCCCACCAGTGAGAAAAGTCTTTTTATGGTCCCTCTTTCCTGCCCCAAATTGTGGTTATTCAATGTAGTAGAAATGAAGAAGAGGGGATGATAAAATGTATCATTTCAACCCTTCCAGAATCTTTGGTCTGGAAATGATGTCAGAGATTGCCTAGCTTGATGCTATTTTATAGACAAGGAAACTTGAGTCTCAGACAAGTTAAGTGATTTATCCACAGTCCTAAATTTTTCTGGTGGCAGACTAAGCCTAGAACGCCAGTGTCTTGCCTGTGTGTTCTGAACTCTTTTCTCTGGAGCACCCTCGAACCCTCTGGCATTCTTTTTTAGAAGGTGGTAGTAGAGGCAGAACTACTGCTCATGGCTCAGCTTGGATTTTATTCTTCCATCTTAAAACTCAAATATTTGACCTTAAATCCTGGATGCTGGGGAAGTTCTCCTGATGGTATAAATACAAAGCAGGACACTTTATTTTTTGTTACCAATATACTTTCAGAGAACCATATTCCAAAAATGTAAGGCTTTCCAAGGGTCTGAGAGTTACGATCTATGGTGGTTCATGAGATCAGAAAAGAATTTAAAAAAAATACTTTTCTTGTAAATTGAGGTTTGCATAATTTACGGAACCAGGGTTTCCTAGCTCAGGGTTTCTCAAACCTCGACTTGCACAGGGGATCCTGTTAAAATCGGATTCTGATTCAAGAAGTCTGGAGTGATGCTTGAGTCTGCATTTCTGACAAGCTCCCAGGTGACGGCCGTGTGGCTGGGACACAGAGAGCACTGGGACTAGTGAGGTGCTTGGTGGCACGCGGGGGCAGGGAGAAGGGCGCAGGCTGGCCGGAGAGAAGCACTTCTCCTGGCGCAGACTCCACCCCTGAAAAGGAGAGAAATGGACTACCCAAGTGGGAGTATACATGTGCTGAGGCATCCAATAGTTTCCCTTTTCTAGAATCTTCTAAAATCTCCCAAGATATTAATGCAGACAAGGAACTCAAAGCCATTGGGACCTGGTTGCATATTCTTTCTTTTCCACCACCCCCTTTATGGGTATGTGAGAGACTAGTGAATTCACATCCTTGGGATGCCTCTGTGTTCCGTGGCTCTTTGGCAGCATCTCTCAAGTCGCTGCCAACCTCAGGAAGAATTTGGTTAAAGCATGACTACAAGGCAAGCTCTGGAAGGCAAGGCTGTGCCTGTCTTGGCCATCTCCACATTCCCCAGTGTCTAACACAGTGCTTGGCACACAGCAGAGGTCTAGACACATTAGTTGAATGAATGCATGGACTAGGACCGTGGGATGACGGAAGCTCCTCTGTCGTATTTGTAAATTTGAGATCTGTCCAGGGTGCTGCCTTGGGGACCTTGACTTCCCCTGAGGCAGCACCGTGGCCAGAGCCCGGGTGGTGCGTGACACTTTCACGCTGGCACCTTCTCCTTCCTTCCCAGTAGCCAGTTGCACGGTAGGAAATTGTTTCTCTTGGACAATTATTTCATTTTCAAGTTATTTGGACTGCTTTGATGTGGCTGTCAAAAGCGAGAGTATAGTAATGGGCACTCCTTTTCTGGCGGTAGGTATGCAGAGGTGACTGTTAGTCTAGAATGGTGATGATAAGGCTTTTATTAGCTATCTTTCCTCACGTCTGAGATTCTACTCTCAAATAATGGCAAGTGTATGGAATCCTACTTCTGCTGAGCTGTGTGTGTGTGTTTGCAGAGAGATAGAGACAGAAACAGACTGGGAACACTGCCATGGAATTTTCTCTGATGTTAGCTCACTGATCTTTATTGATGGCAAGATCCCCAAGCAAGTCCCTCAGGCTGGCTCCTGGGTTAGAATCATCGGCCCCTCCTGGGGGCGCAGTGAGGCAGAGGGCTTCAGCTCCGTGAGCCCAGGGCTGGCTGTGGGAGCCACCTGCATAGCAGCCACCACCGGCAGACTCCCTGAGGCAGCATCTGTGCCTGCAACAAGCACCCATGTAGGAGTATGAGTGGGCTCTGACCTTGGCTGTGTCGCTTGCCATCTGTGTGGCCTTGGACAAGTCACTTACCTTCTTGGATCATTGGTTCACTCACCTATAAAATGAGATTTATAACATTGTTTTGTGCAACTTCTAGGTTTTGTGGTGGGGATGAAAATAAAGTGCTTTAAAAATCACGAAGTGCCATCCGAATGTGAGGTGGTGATGTTTTTACTACCATCTCTCCTTCAAAATTGGAAAGCAAGAATATAACGGATACGTTCATATTAAAATCCCTTCAGATGGAGTTTTAGAGGCTTGACAATAGGCCAGTCCTACTTTCTTTCATTTCCAGGAGTGAAGCCGGACCTCCATGAGCCTTGTTTTATTCATTTGATTTTATGCCACTGTTTTTGAGTTCTGAGCCTGCCCATATAAATGTCTTTACATAACATCAGTTTCCTCATCTGTAAATATGGTATTTTTCTTGCCTATCGTATAAGCACATTGGGAAAAACAAATGGGGTAAAGTGTGTACAAACCACATTCGCCAATGTTAGAGTATACTTGCAATCCCCAAAGGAAACCTCTCTACCTCAACAGAGTTCTTAATGATAGTTTTATCTGGAGACTGTTCTGTGCTAGTAATACACGACTGAGTGGGCTGCAAAGTGGGCCAGGCGTTTTTGCAGAGTCAGCGGATGGATAGATTCTGAGAGCGGGGAAACATGGCATGAGTCCTAGCCCGGCCTGGGGAGACCCCGACCACAGAAGTGGTTACCTCAGGAACATAGGCGGAAGGGCAGGGTGGAAGTGATTGGGACATTTGCACGTACTTTAGAAAAGTGCCTGACATAGTAGGACCTCATGTAGCCAGAAACAGCAAGACAGTAGGGACAGTGAACAGAGTCCCCTTTGGGACATTGCAGGCTACTTCATGCAGAAAGGCCATGTGGAGCTTAGCAAAGGCAGTGGACTAGGAATCAGGTGATCTGTCTTTGAGTCCCGAGTCTGCCTATACAGGTGTCTCTAGTCAGGTTACATAAGCTCCCTGCATCTCAGTTTCCTCACCTATAAATATGGTATTTACCTTGCCTGGCTATAGGCACACTGAGAAAAAAAGACGAGGAAAAGTGTCTGCAAACCACTTTGTAAACTAAAAAAGGGCCATTCAGACTCTGTGATTCTATTTGTCATTAGAACAACTGTGTTGATGGGCTCTTGCTTTAAAAGACACCTGGATCTGTTGGCACCTTTAAAAAGGTTTCAAGGGGAGAATTAGGTAAAAAGATGTAATCTTTAGTCTAAAGGGGTTGGTAGGTGTATTAGTCCATTCAGGCTGCTATAACAAAATATCACAGGACTGGGTGGCTTACAAACAACGGAAATTTATCTCTCACTGTTCTGAAGGCTGCAGTCCAAGATTGAGGATCCGGCAGATTCCGTGTTGGGTGAGGGCCCACTTTCTCACAGATGTTGCCTTCTGGCTGTGTGCCTTCATGGTGGCAGGGGAAACAAGCTCCTTCGGACCTCTTTTATAAGGACACTAATTCTATTCAGGGTGGTTGTGACCTAATCACCTCCTGAAGGCTCCACCTCTTAATACCATCACACCGGGGATTAGGTTTTAACAGATGAAATTGGGGGGACAAAAGCATTCAGGCCATGGCAGTAGGAAAAGGTGGGAGACTTGCATCTTTTTCCCTATTTTTTCTGACTCTTTCCCCTGCAGGCTGCCTGACACCAGGGCTTGGGGCCCTGCGTTCTTTGTGCTCCAGGGAAATCACTAGCTGTATCCACCTTTGGGTTTATCTGAGTCTTGTATTACCAGGGATGTAATGTTCCTCTCTGAATCACATTATTGGAGACTCTATGGGTTGTAATGTGCTACAATAGTCATCTGGTCTAATCTTAGGTGGACCCTGTATGCCCTGTCCATGGGCCATGGGCATCTCTTACCACAGGGCAGCAGCAGCCTGTGAGTGTGGGGCCGAGTCAGCATCCTCCTGACCGTGCAACGCCAAGGCAGGCCCATACCTGGGAGGTCAGCCTGTCCTAGGACCATGCATTTGCCGGGACATGCAATGTTGCGGGGTGGGGACAGCAGGATGTTGATACCTCCAGCTGAAAAGGATTGTAAGGAGGGCTGGTGGGGAGCAGAGGACCTTCATGAAGGCTCGCCAAGGGCCCATCGTTGTAGCATAAGCAGTGGTTCCTGGGGGATAGGAAGAGCTGCCAGATCAGCTGGCATGGACCCAGAGACAGGGTAGAACAATTCAGAGTTTCTTTGTGCAAGAATGGATGGATGGGCTTTTCAGAAGTCAGAACACTACGTAGTCCACACAAGCATGGCAATATGTTGTGCTTTGCGGAACTGGAATCATGGTCATGAACAGCCATAGGGCCACAGGAAATTCCAGAAGAGCTCAGAAAGTGAGAACCCTTTACAATAAAAGAAGGAACTGCTCATGGCAAATTTTAATCAATTCCTTCCTTCCTTCCTTTTTCTGCAAAGGTTTCCCTATTCCCAATTCTTCCCCTGTCAAATCCACTGTACTCACCGGAACTTGCTGCAGGCGTCACCCCCTGGGAGGTCACTCTGGCCTTCCCCTCACTCACACGGGTTCGGGTGCCCCTCCTTAATGCTCCCGTGGGACCCTCGGCCATCAATCACCTTCATGACAGGCATATTTTTCCAACTGTGGCTGTAGCACATTAATGAGTCATGAAGTGAAGTAGTGGTCAATACCAGTATTTTAAATAAAATCAAGTCAAATTTTTAAAAAGTAGTGAATTGCACATAGCTACAGTGACTGTTGTTGCATAAAACATTCATTTTAGTTGTGTGTCTTCCTGTGTGTGGGTTGGTATAGGGTGATGACATAAAATGTATTTCTTAATGTGGGTCTCAGACAAAAAGTTTGCAAATCATGGTTCTAGACAGTGAGTTACTTAAGGCAAGGACTACGGTTCTGCAGAACAAGGCAAAGTGTCTGATACATACATACTGTCTGCAAAGTAAGACATTTCATTCATTGTGGAATGAAATGTTTTAGCAAAGGACACTGTGGTCAAGGAGGTCCTCATATATTGCCTTTCCAGCAAGTGCCAGCCATGAGATGCCAACAGAACCTTCTCTCCCTCCCCTGCCTCCCACAGCAGAAATGCTTAGGCTGGAAAGCTGGCCTGTCAGCAGCCTGGGGAACACTCTGGCCAGTCTGAAATGGCAGCATACAGAGCCAGGATCATGTTCAATTTACTTCAGTTTTGAACCCGAGCACACTTTGACAAGATGCCAAGTGAGGTGCTGTAGGGGACGGGAGAATGGCGAGGTCAGCCTCTGCCCTGCAGATGCTTCTCAAGGTGGGGCTGATCAGTAAGCCAGTGACTAGAGAGACGGAGGTGACAAATGTGGTGAGCTGTGAAAGAATAGGGAGTAGTGTGAGAAAGAGAGAGTGCGTCAGTCTGCATGTGTTCTAAGGAGAAATCCAGGAAGGCTTCAAGGGGAAGGAGACATTTGATGCTATCTTCGAAGGATGGATTGGTTTTGGTTTTGACAGCAACCATGGGGAGGGGAAAGGGGGCTCAAACGTCCACCTGCAGGCCAGGGCAGGCAGCCGGGCTCCCTGCAGCAGGCAGTGCAAATAGGCCTTCCAGCTGTGCCACTGGTCTTAAGGAGACACCTGCACAGTTTCCTCACAATCTGCTGCCTGTCACAGCCACTGTCCCACCTGCACACTCCTAACAAAGAAGAAAACAGCGCCTTCGTTGGTTGGTGAGTAGGTTGTAACTTTGAGAATATAAAACACTGATATTAAACATTGGACGTCCAGCAACACAAAGATTGCTCCTAGCTGTAGAGCACCTGTGTCACCTGTCTGGCAGCATTTTTTGGGTTTTGTGTTTGTTTTGTGGTGGTTGTTAAATTTCTCTGAGCCATGCCCTTCCTTCACCTTTCTGCTGTCTAGTTCAGTGACAGCTCCCTCCATGTCTTTTTGTTTCCTATGTCTTTTTAAAGTGCCTGTGTTGTCACCTCGCATGCTCAGGTCTGATGACAGATAGGGAAGTACATTTTCTTTCTCTGGGTTGCATCAGAACATGTGGATATTTTTTCAGGACCTTAAGGACAGAAAGGGCCATGTGTCTTGAGTGTTATGTCATCTTTACCGCCGGCCTAATCTGCTGTGTGTGTCTAGAGGCGGTCCCCAGCTTGGTAGCCCACGGAGATGGAGGGGCCCGCGTTCGCACCGGCAACCAACTCCCTCTGGCTTGTGTCTGATTTCAGAACCAGCGTTGCTCAGAGCCGCAGTTCCCACTCCTTGAACAAACAGCTCATCATCAACATGGAGCCCCTGCAGCCCCTGCTTCCTTCCCCCAGCGAGCAAGAAGAGGAACTTCCGCTGGGTGAGGGTAAGTCAGCCTCTTCATCCCAAAGGCCGGCATTGCAGGCTCGCTCTGGGGGAACCAGGGAGGCACCGACTCTGTGTATGTTGGGTAAAGGGTTGGAGTGGGGTCAGGGTGAGTCATCAACCATGTTTTTAGTAAATAAGCTTTTTGCAGCTGGAAGGCTGTGTTATAGTGGGCGTTCTGTTGGTTTCTCCTGGAGAGAGTTCGCTGGTACAAAGTATTTCTAGAATTACATGTGAAAACACTAACAGTGTTAGACCCTCACTGTCCAATATGGTAACCACTAGCCATGTGTGGCTATTAGAAGCTAAATTTAAATTCATTAAAATGCAAACTCCAGTTCCTCGGTCACACCAGCCAGATTTCCAATGCTCAAAGGCCATATGTGGCTGATGGCTACCATCCTGGACACTGAGACTGAGAACATTTCCTATCTCATGGTGATGGTTTCCGCTGAAACTGCAATTAAATGGGTGGTTATAAGAATTCTCCACGAGTGTCTCTACACCAGTAATACTCTTTCTGCCTCAGTATTTCCCCAGCCTCTTGTTTCCTTTTCCTCAGTTACATTGCCTGACAGTTTTGATACAAGCTAAAATAAATGAAGTGTCCATTCAATCTAAAATTTGTTGCGTTTTTAAAGACAATCATATATGTGTTTCTAGACTTCTTTGTTTTTAAGGACTTTGCTTAGGTCAGGGAAGAATCTCACCACACTGCTTGCTACAGATGCCTGGTGAGGCAAATCTCAGACTCTTATTAATTTCAAAGGAAATTGAAAACAGGTGCACACAAGGTAAATTTATTGGAATCCTTGAATGCAAACATGCTTTTTCTTAACTTTATGTGATTTTGGTTTCATCATTGAAATCTGATATTGGGCAGTTTCAAGGGGGCAGGTCACCCTCTCCCTGAAAGATCACGTTCACCTCCAGCTTCAAGAATTCCTTTCATAGGAGAACACTTTTCAGTTCATAACAATAATACGGCTTGGAATGCAGATGCCCTTGAGAGAGGTAGCAGCAACCAATTCACACTGACATATATATATCAAGAATTTTCGCAAAAATTTTTCTAAAAGGAAGCTTTGGCGGTTAGAAGGAGAACCGGGCAACTGGTTACCAAAAATTCCATGGGTAGAGGGAAGTGTGAAAATACAGAAGATGGGGTCTTAGAAGGCACCTTCTATCGCCAGCTGGGCCATGAGAGATGATGATAAAAGAACAATCTTGTTATTATGGCCTTTGATATCTGCCTTAACCAACTCCGTAAGTTCCATGCTGAATTAATTTTCTCACCCTAAGGGTCTCTGAGTCCATGTTGCTTATCTATGCATTTCAGCAGATTGTGTGTTTTTGTTTGTTTGACAAATGAAAGAAAAGCAGCTTTCATTTTTGGTGACTGATGGCTTTCTGGGCTTCCTGTCATATGCCTGGAATATTGCTTTGAGTGAAAATCACTTTTTCTGAAGGTCATATCCCAAGGTTGAATGAAGAAGGAAGGGTGTGACTAATGGAGAAGAGGAGAGAAAGGACAGCTAATGACTGGAAAGATGGAACCTATGTAGGAATAAAATTTGAAAGTCCAGAGTGGTTGAATGGTCATTATGGGGAATAAGGAAGCCTCGGCCCTTGCTGCCTTGGTCTCTGCCACATGTGAAGGGGAGCTTGGACAAGATTTCCTCTGGACCCTATACCCCATTCAATTAGAAACTTCCGTTTTGCTCCATTTTCTATAATGAGGTTATACAGCTAAATACTGGAAGTGTCTTTGACATAGCAACTGTAAGAACAATAGATAAACTACTATTAAATATGTTCATTAAATATGAAATGTCCAATTTCAAATCAAAAGCTTAGTTTATAATATTTCAAACAAGAAGCAGTACAACTAATCAAAGTATGATTTTAATCATTTTCAAGATTAAAATCACCAGAATGGAACTTCTCAAACCATCGACGTACTGTGTGTTCGTTAGCCACATCCTTCCCAAACACTCTGTTGATATTTCAAGCTGTCTGAGCTGCATTGGTTCTACAACAGAACTCGTATTTAAAAATATGAATTTTTGACTTGCCCATGGTTTCAAAAAAATTTCTCTAAAATTTTTTTGAAAGTTAATCACAAGCCAAAATGTGCATTTGAAAGAATGTGGATGAAAAAAGCGGAAGAATGGGCTCCACTTATA
The DNA here is from genome assembly GCA_004363605.1 of Indri indri. Lineage (NCBI taxonomy): Eukaryota > Metazoa > Chordata > Mammalia > Primates > Indriidae > Indri > Indri indri. The sequence continues at coordinate 24,997 of RJWJ010007030.1, read as the reverse complement.
CTCGCCATCAAATTGGTACTAACTGATCAACACTAGGGTGATCACATGGCAGAAATACTCTCCAGGGATTAGGGGGATGGGGGGGTAAATTGGCAACTAAAGGACACGGGAAGCACTGTAGGGAGGGGGAAGGGCATGCCTTTAAACCGCACTTGGGTGAGGCAAAGACATAAAGTGTAACCATAATGTTTGTACCCTCACAATACCCTGAAATTAAAAAAAAAAAAAAAAGCTTCATAAAAAAAAAAGAAAGAATGTGGATGTATCTTCATAATAAAAAACCAACAAACAAACAAGTGTCAAGATGAAATGTCAGAGATATCAACTGTCAAACTTAGTACTTAAGGAAATCGGACATTCTATACTTAATAACCTATAATTAACTGCAAAAAAATTAAATATCTCATGATATTGGATAGGAATGTGTAAGCTACCATCTCAATTCTCCCTGTCATTTTAAAGAACCATTTTAAATTTCTTTCATTAGATATAAAGCCAAACTGATAGGTCTCTCTCTTAAAAAAGTCCATAACAGCTCTTGCAATGTCTAACATAATTATTTTCCAGGAGCCCTGTCCTCTTGTAGGACATCTTTGTGGGTTTTAAAGCTCAGGCAAATCATAACCACCTCCAGGATATAGACTCAATTTAAAAGAAGAGAAGTAAAAATAACAATATTGTTCATTGTTCAATAAATAGAATAATCCTCCCAATCTAGAGTAAGAGCAAAGTCATCTTAGGTGCCATGAAATTCAAAGTGTGATTCCCACAGTGGACACAGCTTTCTGTTCCTGCTACCATTATGTCCCAGTGACTCGTCGCATTCTGCTCCATGTGTCTTGGCTTTGAATGCCAGGCAATGGGATCCAGACATTCCATAGATGAACACTTATTTTATAGATTTATGCTTCTCTGATATATAAAAAGAAAAGAGAAACAGAATACAGCTCTAAACAAAGATGATGTTTCTGCCTTTGTGGACAGGCACTATGTCTGGGCTTTTGAGCACAGTGTGATGAATTTTGTTTTCTTCTTATATTTTAATATTTCATGACTTTTTATGTGTGAGGAAGAGCCGAATTTAAAGAGGCTAGGAATTCATTCATTTCTTAATGTAACAACTACAACACACGTATAGACCACACTTACCCTGCACAAGCTGCTGTGGGCTGTTAAGATGGAGACGCCCTCTCTTCCTGGATGCTCACGCCTGTTGGGCTGATGGCGGGGGGATTCCAGAGGCGATGAGCAAGTTGTCCCTCTTGCTGATCGAATTGTGTGCCCATGTTTCTGTATGCCCCGCTGAATATCACTGCCTCGAGTTGCCTGGAGAGCGCCTTGTTCCTTCTTAGTCACATTTAAGTCAGACGTGAAATAGGTGGGCATAGGAATAGATGGGCAAGACTGGAAGAAGAGGGAGTTGCAAGTGGTCTGTTCCACCCGCATCGGCTGCGTGTGAGGTTTCGGGCAAGAAGGGTTCGGGACGGTGAAGGTGAGGCAGACGGTGAGGAAAGGGCCGGATCACAATGGGTCTAATATGACTTGCTGGAGAGGTTAGACTTTGACCTGAGAGCAATCTGGAGGCACTGCAGGATTTGAAGCATAAGAATGACCTCAGTGGAGTTGTATTTTGTATCACTGTGGTGGTGTGTAGGGGAGGGATTAGGGGCAGGTGTGGCTGGAGCAGAGTTTCTTAACCTCAGCACTATTAACGTTTTGAGCTGGGCAATTCTTTGTTGGGGCGGGGCGGCGAGGGGGCTGTTTTGTGCACTGTAGGCTGTTCTACCCAGTAGATGCCAGTAACACCCCACCAGTCTTGACAATCAAAAATGTCTCCAGATATTGCCAAATGTCCCCTGGGGAGCAAAATGCCACTCTGGTTAAGAACCACTGGGTTAGAGGCACAGAGACCACACAGGAACCACTGGAAGAGCCCAGAGACTAGACACACAAGGGCTGAAGTAGGTGGAGAGAATGAAACCAGGGAGGAGGCAGTGGGTTCGAGATACAGTGAGAGGGAGCGTCGTGGAGACAGGGCCACTGGTTACACAGCAGGTCCACAGCCCGTGGACTCCCACTGTCCAGGAGGTGCCCTTGTCTTGGAGACATTGGGTAAGAGTAAAAAAACTTCAGCCTCTTTATTTTAAAGATGAGACTACAAAGACACAGGAAGGTTTAAATAGCATGTCAGCACTGTACAGGGAGTCCATGGCAAACATGATTTCATGTAGATATTGGAGCTATCGAGAGAGTTACATACTGCCATTGCTTCTCTGGGCTTCAAACACAGGTGGAGACTCAGACGTCAACACTTACCTTTGATGTCACTGCTCCCCATCTTGATATAATGACTCAGATCCTTGTTTGGGGGAGTTTCAAATCAGATGTTTTGGAACTGCATTTATGAACAGGTCAAGATCAGCAGTCTGAGCCCTGTTAAAAGAGTTGTCTAATTAGGGGTTTTAAAAAAATTAGGTTGGGAGAAGAAAGATGGTCTTAACCCTGATCCTTGGAAGCTCCATCTCTGGGAGGTGATAGGAAGGTCCTGGCACCTGTCCCGATGGTGCGGTTTGTGGGGACATCTCTGCTGCGGCCGTGGCTCTCTGGGATCATAACCACCGTGGCTCTCTGGGGTCATGACCACCCATTTGTTTGACAAACTCTTTCCATTCTTTCCAGAATGTCAAGTTTCTCAAAGACAGCTGGACAGAGTATTATTGCCCAGATTAGTCCAGTGGTGTTCTGGGGAAATATGTGACCCTGTTCACCTACATGACAGCTGGAGGATTAGGTCTGAAGTTGACTGCGTCTGGGTAGAGAAAAAACAAAATCAGTTTCTAGGCACCACTAGGCAACAAGAGTGTTTTCAGTGCTCACCCAAAAGTTGCTTGGTTACAAGATCTGAGAGAACCAGTGCTGTGGACAGCTTTGGCTGATGTGGCAATCCATTTGAAAAGAGCCACTTAGAGCTTATGAGAATTTTGGGAGAAGAAAAGTTGAGAGTGAGAATTGTTCTGGGTGAAAATGACCTTTTAAAGAGTCATTAATCTGAATAAATTCACATGCAAAATGGAGCAGGTTCTCCATAGTGCAGATTGCAAAATGCTCATGTGTTTTATTGGTGGAATATATTTCTTGTTATGGAAGAATGCTGGATTATGGTAGAGAAGAAGAACGAAATTAATCACGTGAGCCTTGGCAACTGGCAGTTAGTAACTGTGCTACTGACACACAACCAGGATCATTCTTGTCTGCCATAGCCATGGTGCAGGCTGGCATAATTTTTTTTTTTATTTCAGCATATTGTGGGAGTACAAATGTTTAGGTTACATATATTGGGCTTTGCCCTACCCGAGTCAGAGCTTCAAGTATGTCCATCCCCCAGACGTTGCGCACCGCACCCATTAGGTGTGTATATACCGGTCCCCTCCTCCCCCTCCCATCTGCCCGGCACCCGATGAATGTTATTGCTATATGTGCGCTTAAGTGTTGATCAGTTAAAACCAATTTGATGGTGAGTACATGTGGTGCTTATTTTTCCATGCTTGTGATACTTCACTTAGTAGAATGGGTTCCAGCTCTATCCAGGATAATACAAGAGGTGCTAGATCACCATTGTTTTTTGTGGCTGAGTAGAACTCCATGGTATACATATACCACATTTTATTAATCAACTCATGTATTGATGGGCACTTGGGTTGTTTCCACATCTTTGCAATTGTGAATTGTGCTGCTATAAACATTTGAGTGTGGATGTCTTTTTTATAGAATGTCTTTTTTTCTTTTGGGTAGATGCCCAGTAATGGGATTGCTGGATGAAATGGTAATTCTACTTGTATCTCTTTAAGGTATCTCCACATGGCTTTCCACAGAGGTTGCACTAGTTTGCAGTCCCACCAGCAGTGTATGAGTGTTCCTATCTCTCTGCATCCACACCAACATTTATTGCTGTGGGACTTTTTGATAAAGTCCATTCTCACTGGAGATAAGTGATATCTCATTGTGGTTTTGATTTGCATTCCCATAATTAGACATAGTAGAAAAGCCATACTTGATAGGTAAAACCAAATAAGAATGGAAAATGTTCGACTCCCCGCTGCTGGCAAAAGGAAAGCATAGTGGAAACACCAGAATTTCTATAAAGGAGGGTCTTGGGGGTGGCAGTGTGGTTGGATTAAAGGGTAGTTTGAAGCTGCTTTGGCATGTGATTGAGAAAGTGTCTTCATCCAAGAACAGATGGAAATTAAAGAGAATCGTCAAGCTAACTCTCCCAAGCCACCCTTTACCACTGTCCCTGTAAATGTTTGTGCATGTGTGTGTGTTTGTGTCCTGTGTGTGTGAATGCATTCATGTGTTGTGGCTGTGACAGGACGCGTGTGGCAGGGGGCAGCAGCAGGGGTGTTGAAAGTGTTGCTTACAGTGTCTAGCCCTAACTGCAGATGGCTTAAGGTGGCTTCATTGAAATTCTAGAAAGTCTAGGATATAAAAAGAGTATTGTTCCTATGCCTCAAGCATGCCACACTCTTGATCCCACCCACACTCCACCGCAACACGTGACAGGTGACCGCAGGGCCTGTGGCACGGTCCATGTGTGTGTCTTTCGTGCACTGCACAGTTGTTCCAATCCATCACCGGTGTAGTCTCTGACAGCCCATGGCTGCCATGGTTATGCTATGGTGACTTCCTTTTCTCACTCTCTACTGAGTCTGGTCTCCTCCCTGTCTGTCTGATGCGAACACTGTCCTTCTTTTCTCCCCTTCTGGAATTCCATGGTTATGGCTCAAACAGATTTACCCTCTTCTCATGGCAGCTTCTGTGTCTTCTTTCCCTACCATTTTTTCCCCAGGTGCTAAGCCTTCCCTTTGGCTCAGGTATGTCAGGACACATGCATTAGCAGTGTCCACATGCACTGGTGTGGTTTAAAATTACTCTTATGTTATGTTCTATGAAACGGTAGGCACTGTTTATAAAATCTGTGGAATCCCCTTTCCCCTGTGGTTACCCTACCTGGTGATGGCAGACCAACCAGCACCACCTCTAATTACACTGGCCCCTGCTCCACAGGGTTTTGTGATGGCTATTTGCTTTATTTTATCATTATAAGACTACCGTAGCATTGTCTAGAAAATATAGAAAGTAGCAAAAAAGCATAAATGAGCAGAAAAAAGTTACCTCCCCCTCCCACATTGTTCCCCTCCTAGAGGCAATGAACATTTAATGCATTGGCAATTTCCTTCCCTATGCATTTTAATGCAGTTGTGATCATCCTGTATATACAATTTTTCAAATTCCTGCTTTGTTTGGTTAATGTTTAAAATATAGTGCATGAAAACACATCATAAATCGAGCTATAGGTCAAATAATGACTTGGGAACATATTTAACACAAATGCAGACAATTGGGTTAATATTTTAAATGAGAAGGAATGCATGCAAAGTGCTGTTTTGAGTATCATTTTAGCATCTCACATTCTTGGGCTGTCCTGAATGTCCCCATGTAGTGACTCCGCAGTCTCCGGCCGCTGATAGGCACAGGGCAGCCGGCAGCCGGACTTGCTTCTGCGGGTGCCAGGAGGCCTCCACTGAGTGGAGGGCAGCTTCTTCTTTTATTTATAATTGCAGTATTGGATTAGCAAAATCAAAATTCATTATCATACCTATTGAATTCCAGAAGAAAGCGCTGCAGTTTGGGTCGGCAGCTGCTCTAGGGTAGGAAATGCCGAGAGCAGCTCAGAGGATGAGTTAAAGTCCTGAGCAGGCTCCGCAGACTCACATCTTAGTCTCTTCAAAAGCTTTTTACCTTCCCTTTTGTGCTGTTCTTTGGGGCTGTTCTCGTCTTTGGAACTCTGGTTTCTGGTATTTGCTGACAACTTAAGTACTCACAAGAAGTTTGTATCACTTGAAAGAGAGTCTTTGAAATTTTGAGTGTTTACTGTGCTGTAAGGAAGCTAAATGCCTTATTCTTGACCCAAGTTCAGTGCATTTTATCTTGCAGAGGTTTTGTATTTTACATCTTTAAATGCCAACAGTGTGCATCATTTCAGTTCTGTAGTTGGCTGATTCCCCACAAATAGTTCATTTTATGAAATATCATATTCCTCAAGTGTAAACACAGCAGTGGCTCGGGTGGCTGCTCTATTTCTGCATTAATGCCGTGGGTGAACTCTGGCGTGGGCTCCAGTACCAAGCAGCTGGGTGACCACAGACAAGACTCCGCACCTTTCAGAGCTTCATTGTCCCCATCTATTAAACCAGAAGATTGGACTTGAGCACCACTTGGATGCTTTCTAGCTCTAAACTCTTGACTCTTTTGCTGAATGTCAAGGTCAAAAACCTCAGACTATGGCTGTGGTCTTTTTACAGTAAGAATGGGAACTTGGGGACAAGAATATTTTTCATAGCTTTTGAAGGTTGAGGGAATGTTGAGGAAGGCCTAGCCCAGGGGTCAGCAAAGTACTGCCTGTGGCCAGCCCAGTGCTTGTTTATTTCTGGGCTTCAATCTAACAAGTACTTTTTATTTTTTATTTTTTTTTTTTTGAGACAGAGTCTCACTCTGTTGCCCATGCTAGAGTGCTGTGGCATCAGCCTAGCTCACAGCAACCTCAAACTCCTGGGCTCAAGCAATCCTCCTGCCTCAGCCTCCTGAGTAGCTGGGACTGCAGGTGTGTACCACCATGCCTGGCTAATTTTTTCTCTATATATTTTTAGTTGTCCAGCTAATTTCTTTCTATTTTTAGTAGAGATGGAGGTCTTGCTCTTGCTCAGGCTGGTCTCGAACTCCTGAGCTCAAACGATCCGCTCGCCTTGGCCTCCCAGTGTGCTAGGATTACAGGCGTGAGCCACCGCGCCGGGCCAAGTACTTTTTAAATGATTATATAAGTACCTATAAAATATCCTTGATTTTGCTTCTCTTAAACAAACTTCAACTTCTAACTTTTTTTTTAACTTTGCCTGCAAAGCTTAAAATTTACAATCTAAGCCTTTATAGAAAAAGTTTGTCCACTCCTAATCTAGCACGTACCCTCGGGATTCTTCTACAAATCAGAGACCTGGAAGGTGAGACAATTTGACCCATGTCACATCCTCGGGTAAACACTGGGGCTGGGATTACATCCTGGCTCTCACATTCCCAGCCCAGATATCTTAGATGACATTGAATACATCTAAAATGACTCAACTCCTTTTTTGCTAAAGCAGAACCAGTAACTAAGGAACTACATTAATTTTTCAATTATAGCAAATGAATTATCACAAGAGACAACTTGCTTTATATAAATGTGGGAATCTCGGTGATTCAGTAGCAAGAGCTCCTGTGCATTTGGGGCAGTGTCAAGCCTTTGGTGTTCTATCTCAGCTTGCCAGGACCTAGTGATGCCTTGGAGACTTCCATCACCTGGGAATGAGTGGTCAGAAGGCTGGGGACCAAGCGTGCTGCCGCAAACACGAAATTCCTGGTAGAGCCAGGCTGCAGGGGGGACAGACTTCCCACAGGAAGCTCACTGCCTTCTGGGAATCACGTTCTGATTTTCAAGTCGAATTCATTAAATAAGGAATGACTCACTCCGGGGCTGGTTCTAATTACTCATTTGCTCTCAGTCTGTGTTAAGGGTCGCTGTCTTATTAGCGGAAGCAGTTCGGTAGTGGAGCTTCCCGAGCCATTGCTCCCGCTCAGGTGAGCACTTTGGTGCTGCACTTAAGTATTAATAATTCATTGCTTTAAAGGATTCGGCTATGGTGAAAAATATGCCAGTCAAGTGTCCTGTGAAGTAATCCAGTCACAGTCCTTGGGGGCCAGGATTTAAGCCAGAGGAGAGCACTGTCAGAGTGACCAGCTGTGACCGCCACAGCGTGACCTGCATTGGGGAAGACATTTTGCTTGGCACTTAGACAAGTAAACACTCCCACTGCTGCCCTAAGAAACCGCAGGAGAGGAAAAGTGAAAATATTACCAAACCCATTGTTACTAGAAAGCAGAAGCCAGGATTTTCTGAGTTTTAAATGCATTCCACGGTTGGCATGGGGTTCTATTTTATCGAATTTTTGTTAGTGGATTGGTAGTGAGTGATAAGTAGATGTTCTTTGCTGCCCAGGCTTAAATTGAGGCAGAATCTCACAGCCTCTCTCTCCCTCTCTTCTCTTAAGACCTATTGTTTGCTTACACGGAAGGAAGTGTTGGGCCATGTGTACCAGTACTATTCTTCTAGGTCAGTCCATAATGGTAGGTCCAAGGCAGTAGGGCAGGGTTCAGAAAAGAAGCTCTGGTCATTTGGCTCAAGGCTGGCTATTGGGGGTGTCCACTGGGGTGTATGCCCAATGCTGTATGCAGAGCGGGGCAGCTTCCTGCTTGGCTTGGTGGATGGTGAATCGAAGACCCTAGAGCCATGGCTTCCAGAGTGGCATGCCCGTGCAGGGGTGCAAACAGTGATCCCCTAGGGTGGAGGAAGAAACTACTCAGACTTATTACCTCTTTATAAAAGTTCTACTGTGTAGGTTTTATAATGTGCATAACATGTAAAGACAGTTATACATGTATCTAATTTATAAATAAATATGCAGTTATTCATTAAGTCTGCATAAACAGTTTTTCCTGCAGAAGATTTGGATACAGCCACTGTAGATCTTACAGATGAGTCTACCAAGAAGAAAAGGTTGGGCATGCTTTTGAAACTCTGTTCATGCCAGAGCTCCAGATTCCAAAATAGATGTGAGATGTATCTGCTCTAGTTACGGTGGTGACATGCCATCTTACATGCTTTTGGTCTATCACTCCGGTAAGCCAGAATGAGTCACCCAAACACGGTCTAGGCTTTCCCCAAGCTATCTGGTAGGTGCTGTGTCACTCTCATGAAACATCCTATGGTGACCCCTGAGTCCCCAGTTTACAAGGGTGCTGGACTCAACTTGAATGGACACAGGACACAACATTAGCAGGAATTCTGTGGTGGTGGGAAGAGCATTGGAACAAAGCCAAGCTTTGTTCATTCGTTCATTCACCTGGTAAACATTTACTTCTTGTCTGGCACATGCTGGACACCAAGAACACCTAGATCTTATTTTTGCTTCTGAAAAACAAGGTGTGATGATTTCTGAGTTTCCCTCCCACTTTGACTCATTCTTCTCCCAAATTGCTGCTGTTCTTACATAAGTACTTTTGGATCATTGTTCATTACCTTTGAAAGCAAAAGGAATAGCCATCTGCTTTTTAAATGTGGTAAATGAAACAGTAAGCATGTGGCACCGTGATCTCTGAAAGCAAGGTTTAATTTTGTTCCTTTCTTTTTGTGAGTTGCAAATTTCCAGCATAAAAATTGAAAATTAATAACAGTGAACTTAAAAGGGAATATAAAATGAATGTCTTCCCCCCTTGAAAGAACCCTTGCTTCCTTTAGAGGAGTCCAGTTGGGAACTTTTTAAACCACCATATCTCCACTTCATTAGAAATTTGAAAATGGGGGCAGGTACTTTAGCTGAAAAAGAAATAAATAGGCTTTTTAGGATGGCCCACTTGATAATCTGAGCATAAACTGGAAATTTTATGATTACAGAAAGGAGTATCCATACTCAAAAATAGAGCTGCCCTTGTGGTCTGTGGTCTTGCCAGTCCCTGCTGGTACCCTCAGCCACAGCCGCACAAATTGGCCCCTAAATACAGGTTTGGCCCCACCCTGGTCATAGGACCAATGTTTTGATTTTTAATGTGAAATCCAAAGCAATGCCATAGTCATTGTAGAAAATTTGGAAAATATAGAAAAACACAAATAAAAATTTAAAACCACCTGCAATCCCTGATGGTCAAACTGTGGTGTGCGTGCGTATAATCCATTTATGTATTTTTACCGAAAATTTTTTAAAAATTTTAACAAAAATATACTAGAGATGCTATTTTATAATCTGCTTTTTCACTTCACAATAGAACATAAATATTGCCCCATGACATTACATATTCTTCCACAATTATTATTTTTGATGGACATATATTATTCCACCACGTAAATACATGAAAATCTTTCTCACCCCTCCCCCCACATTCCACCAAACTATTTTTGACAATGTCTCTCATTGTAGCCTTGCAAAAACTGGGTATAACAATTTTTTAAAAATCTTTGCCAATTTGAAAGGCAAAACCTAGAGTGGCCGGACATTTTTTTTTGTTGTTTGCATTTATTGACCATTTGCTTTTTTACTTTTTGAGTCACAACTAGAATGTGAGAGAGACACGCCCTTGGCTAGCATGTTGGGTAGAGGATTGAGTCCTGCTACCTCTTGCTCCCTGATTACAGAGCAGCAACACAAGGAGAGGAGCCTGGATTTTTCCACAGGAAGAAACAGATGCCCTGTTTCTTAATACCATCTGCAGAGCTGTCGAAAAATATGGAGAGAAAATTAGAGCTCCATTTATTTATACAATCTAATTTAATTTCCTTCACTCAGAGAAAAATGGTTTATCTGTAATGGTGACTTGAGCCTGGAGGGAGTGAAATAATAAAGCGGAAGTGAGGGGAAGCAAATTCATCCTGTGTAGAGACAAAGGAAGTAGATTCTTGCTTGAGAGTATTACAGACAAACCAAAGAGGCCGTTCTACTTGGAGCGGTAAGCACCGTGTTGTCATGCATTTCTAATTCCAGGAAACTGCCGAGAGACTACACTGGCATCTCACAAAACTTCACTGTCAATAGATTGCCTCGATGTATCCAAGTCATGGAACATTTTCAAGTGCCCTAGGTTCAATCAGGACAGAGGAAAAACACTTTGTATGGAGGGAAGAATTTGAATTATAGGGAGCCTTGGTCAGCGAGGTGGTTTAAATTCCACTCCAAGGGAATTCCTCATGCTTGTGCCTGAAGAACGCATGGTGAAATTTGTAGTCCCTGTCTGATCTCTGTGGGAGATTTTCATCAGGTTCCATCTGTGGACAGCCACGGAAGGTTTCCCTGCATGTTACTACCACCCCTAGAGAGGCAGTAACCGTAGGTATTCAGGCCCTTACTTTTATTCATGGGAGTTTAGAGTGCTTTGGGCTGTTGAGTATGAGGGTGTTTCTTATAGTAGATAAATCAGAGAAGAGAAGGACAGTTATCTTGCTAGACAGTCTCTGGGTTGCTTGGTGAGCAGTGATGTCCGTGAGCTTCCTTGGTGCTGCCAATATGTGGCTCTTGATCCTCAGAGGCTGTGGTCCCCTTCCTCACCCTCTCCTCTGCTGCGGCCCCTTCACTTCTCCCTTTTCTCAGCATATGGATTCTTTTATCCAGTCTGCAGGGGGGCGGAGACCTTTCTCTCATGGAGTGATGACTCGTCAAATTAGCGGTCACGTATTTGTGATCATTGTTTTATTGTTGGGTGGGCTGGTTTTGCTCTCTGGGCCGAAGATCATGACATGGCCACAGGAATTTTGTAAGTATGGGTGGAAGGAGAAGCCCATCAATTAATATCTCAAAATATTATTTTTGTTATTCTTTGGTGTCTGGAGAAAGAGCAAGTGGAGAAGCGGAGAGAAGGAAGTCAGGGTCCTAGGCCGAGTGTTTTCATGGGGTTGTGGGGAGCCCAACCTCCCGTCAGCTATACTGACCTCCATGCGGACTGCTCAGTCCCATGCGGCCGCCCTGCGCCTTCAGCTGCTTATGGGGCATCTCCACCTGCATGGCACACACGGCTCACACTTTACACATCAAGCTTAATATGTTTATAACTACACTCATAATCACTTCCTTCCCCCAAACCCAGTCCAAAAGCTGCTTCTGCTCTGACTTGGTCAATGACTCACTACACACACAAGTGTCCCAGCCAGACCCGGAAGCCACCCTTGCCTTGTCATCCACCTTCACTCAGACACCAGAGTTTTATCAATTCTGTCTCAGAAGTAACTCTGACATTTGTCCCCTGCTCTTCACTCCACTGCCCCAGCTGTGTTTCAGATCCCTTTTCTTCTCTGTCTTGGAATATTGCAGCATCTTCCTTATTGATCTCCCCGTAACCTCTCCTCTGAACTGTGCCTGGAGTCCTTGCTTGAAGTTTCCGGAACCTGCCCACTGACCGTGAGGAGAGTCCAGCTGCACAGGGTTTTGTGGCTCCTCACACACTGGCCCCCACTCTCCCTCCAGCCTCCTGTCTTATTTCCACCCTTTCTTCCTGTCTCGACCCTCTCGCCGCCGTTCCCCGAAGAAAGCTTCCCCTTCCGATGCTGCGTGTCTGTGCTGGTTCCTTCCTACACATGCTGTGTCCTTTGTTCAGGCTGCTCTGTTTTCTTTCTCTGGCTCCCCCAGGTAAATCTAGACTGATTCCTGAAGTGTCTCCTGCTCTGTGACATGTCCTGGATCTTAACATGGCAGTAATAGCTTTTCTCCTCTGCTTGTGTTTGCGCTATGGTGTTTAAAACACCTCTTTTTAACCATCAGTTTACATGTCTGGCTTAACTGGGTGTCCCCTCCAGGGACAGGGCCTGGTAGCAGATGACTGAATCATTCTAGCTGGCTTTTCTGGTCCTGACCGGAAGCGCTAAGATTAAATATAAGTTCCTTATTGTGGAGTAAAACACAAAATTCAGAATTCTAATTTGTGTCCATTGAAAACTCAGAATGAGTATGTTGTATATGTATAATGCATTAGGCGTTTTATATTATTTAAAAAGAACGAATGGCTTTTTACATTCTTTGCTTCAACTTTATTTCTTAAAGTATTTGAACATTACCCTATGGGAGCAGAGTATGATAATTTTAAACACTTTGTGCAGAAATCTCATAGTCAATTTTTTTGGGGGGGGGATGAGGGGCTAAATATATTCTTTAGAACATGGAGTCAGTGACTCAACAAAAACATCTACCTTGAGTCACAAGCATGGTTTTTGACCTCTCTCTCCTGAAGCTAACTTCCTGGAATGACAAGCTCTTTCTTGCGTATAAATGAGTTGGAGAGTCAGGAAAATATGAGGAACTCATGGTGAGGAGGTTCTTAGAGCCACTGAGGACAGTGGCATTGGAGCTAGCCTGGCCCGCGCTTTGAATTATACTCCGACTGCAGCCGTGTTCTCCACAGGGTTTTTATTGGCCTTTCTCCCACCACTGCATAGTGATTCCTGGCCCCGCAGAGAAGTGCTCTCAATTTACAGGCAGGAAACACTCAGTCTGATAGCAGAAACCATAAGAAGAAGAGTTTCCAATATGCCAAAGCATCTTACAGGTTTCCAGAAGTTTTTATATGTAAGTTATCTTAATTTGGTACTCAAGACCATTTCTTCGAAATGAATATGACAGATATTCTTGCCTTACTTTCTGAATGAGGAAATTGAATTATACAGATGGTTGGTGATCTGGCTGTATGGTCCTGTCCCTCAGTGGTGTTGGGAACAGCCTCCATTTCTCCTTACTAAGAATATATCCATCCTGTCACAAATATATTATTAAAATAATTTATGTTTTATTATTAAATTAATAAAATATTGGAACAGTCCTCTGAGGTATGTGACAATCCCAAAGACTCTTAATAATGGATATTTAAAGACTAAATTTATTACAAAGAAATTTAATGAATATAATAATATTTTATTATCTCTCTATTTGGGGTTAGCAGTTACCTAAAATTTCTGTGAATCACCATAATTATTTTATAACTTACATAATAACTAATGGTGAAGTCTACTACATCTGTGAAACCTGTTAGTTACCAGCTAATAAAGCACATGATATTGATGATGATATAGTTACAGTTTGCATTATAAAGTGCCTATTCCTTATCAGGTACCTAGTCGTGTAAGCACCAATATTGTCACAGTTTTACAGATTTCAGCCTGCTTCCAGGTCTTTCTTAAGGTAACAGGCCAGCCAGGTAAGCTCTTAAGAACCAGCAGTACTGCTTCCTGACTATCTGGGGAGAAGCAACTAGTAATGACTTGTTAAAGAGACAGATGGTTGACAGAAGGAAGAGAATACAGATTACTTAAATCCTCACTGTCTTCCTCTGAAGTAGTTAGACCAATAAAAAAAAAAAAAAAGCATGTGTTGAAAAAATAAATCACTTTTATCGAGTAATCGCTGTGCCAGGTGCTGATCTGAACATGCTATGTGTATTAACTTGATTAATCCTCCCAGCAAACCTTGGAGTTACACACTGCCTGTACAATGCTCATTTTACAGACGTGGAAACTGAGGCTCAGAGATGATAAACGGTGCCCCCAGGACTGCCCCAGAGTCTGTGCTTTCTTTCTACAACCACTTAGTGGGTTCTTGGTCACCAACTAGGAACCAGCATCTTGTTAGGCACTTGATGCGCGTATCTCAGTCCCTTGTCATGACACTCTGGAGAGGTGTTATTGTCTCCACTGTACAGTCATGGCACCAGGGCTCCAGGCTGTCCAGTAACTTCCAGCCATCCACCAAGTAGAGGTGAGCGTGTTTCCTTGCCCCAAATCCGTGTCAGGAAGTTCACTGCAGAGGCAGATATGGAATTCAGGCCCATGAACAGCGCTTGTCACTGAACGCTGTCCCTCCTCTCTGGCTGCTGCCTGATTTCTTCTGACATCTCATTATGGAAAATCGATTCTCCTCTTTGCACATCCTCTGTTTTCTTTGACCTCCTGTCACTGCCCAGACATGCATTCCCAATTCTTCAAACAAACAAATGAATCGAAACAGGAAAACCATTCAAGGGTGTCCAAATGCTGTGCTACTGATACTGCTCTGTTGAGCCCGGTGCCCTGAACAAAAACAACACACATGGTGCATTATTGAGCAGAGTTTGGGGGTTGACTCCGCTTCCCTGCTGACTTTTCTTCCTCCTCTGGAAAGGCAGCCACACCTGTGGGCAGAGTCCAACAAGGTAGAGAAAAATCGCTGGGACGATATAGAATGCTGGTCCTGCTAGTGTCTCTTTCTCCAAATAAAAGCAGAAGGTCCACAAAAGAAAGAGAGTAAAGGAATTTACTTGGAATCTCTTGAAAAGTAGCATAGAGAGTGAGAGCACATTTAAGAGGGGGGAAAAAATGTATGAAATGTTAAATATTGTGACAGACTGTAGTTAAAATAATAATCATAAAAATAATAAATAACAATTTAAAAAGAAAAGGTAGGAAGGAGGCATTTGAGACAATGGTGAGATTTTAAGCTTGAGAATTAAAGGAGAGTTAAATGTCCTGGTGGAAAAGGATGGAAAGAAAGTACGCGGGTGGTTCCGTTGCAGGTTTTGTACTTGTTTTCTGTTTCGGTTTTGGAAGGTCTGTTGTTCCAAGTGAGCTATCAGGTTGCATGTTGTTTTAACACGATGACCGCAGGAAGATTTCTCTCCATCCCCTCCAAACAGGCCCGAGGGGTCCCCCAGTGCGGAGCCCTGGCCTGTCCCATGCAAGCGAGGCCTCACTGACCTTTGCAATGCTTCCTCTGTGTTACTGCAAAGCGGCGGTTCGTCTGGAACAGTGATTTTCAGATCTGTTCTTGAGCTTCCTAAAGATTTTCGGTAGTTCTTCAAGAACCACTGTTTGTGACTGTTGAGGAAGGCCTACTAGGTGCTATTCCAGGGCCCCACCTCTGGGTCAGTCCATCCGTTTTATGTATGGGGACTGTGCTCAGAACTCTACCATAAGGGGAATTGCAAAGGGTTGAAGATTTTGTGAATTTTAGAGGCACCTTCCTTTCAAGCTTCAGGTTTGAAAATTGACTAACCCGGTGAGAGTGGGAACCGCTGTGCCATACCTGGGACTGTGGACCCATGAGAGGGGGGTGGGGCCCCTCTGAGGTCCCCGGAAGTGGTCTACCCACCTCAGGCCACAGTGCGTGGCTGACAGTGTCCTTCTTCTGTGCAGGATTTACCGTCGGTCTTACTCTTTTTCCTGAGTGCATTTTTACATAGTTGAGGTCACACTGCTTATGTAAATATGGTTTTTCATTTAGAAGCATATTTCGAGCATTTCTCACATCATTAAATTCCTCTAAACATGACTTTTAATGTCTGTACAATATTCCATCACATGTGTTTAGCCATTTTCCATTAGAAATTTAGATTGACTTTTTTTTTTTTTTGCTGTAATAAATGATACTCTAATGAACATCTTTGTCCAAAAATTTTTGTCATCATTTCCGATTATTTCCTCAGGTGGAGTTTCTGGGTCAAAGAACACCACACCTGTAAAACTCCATGTATTTTGCTAAATTTCTTTCCAGAAATGGTAAATCAATTTATATTCCCAGAGTGAAGCATAACAATGCAGAATTTCAGCTGACTGCTCTGAATATAACCCTTTGTTTCATTGGGAAATAAAAAAGAATATTTTTATTAGAAAAATCATCTTTTAGTGGCAGTACCTATTTAAAGTAGAAAAATTTATGCATGCATGATGAAAAATTTTTCTTCTGAAAATCAGGGTGAGGACAATGTACCAGCAAAGAAATATAACTATAAGAGAGTATAAGGGGGCAGTTATCAATGACTTGAAATAGTTTCAAATTTAGCATGTTGTAAAAGGGTTTGTTCCCTGAGCCCTTGTACTGGGACACAGGCACATTTCTTTTTGCCTCGTATATGTACAAGTACAAGAGTTTCAAAGTGCTAAGAGTCAAAATGCAATGGTTGGTTGACTCATGCACTTACAGCTGTCATTCTGGGGCTGGATTTTTAGTCAACCCATCCTAGTTGAATGCCTAGGTTCAAATCATGACTTTGCCACGTACTACCTTTGTGACTTTGCTCAGGCCAATTGCTCTCTCTAAGCTGCTGTGTCCCTATCTGTAAGATGAAGAAAATAGTAGGGTTGTTGTGAGGATGGAGATAATGACACTGTGTGTGAGGAGCTCAGCACTTTGTCAAGAGCTAAACTGCCCAGTAACCCTAAGGAGCTACTGAACACTTGGAATGTGGCTGGTCAGCACTGAGATGTGCTATACGTGTGCAACACACACCGATTTCAGATTTAGTCCCGAAAAGGAATGTAAACTATTAGATTAATGATTTTATATAGTTACATGTGGAGATACTATTTTGGATATCTTGGCTTCAAATAAAACACATTATTAAAATTAATTGTATTAATAACATACTTCTTTTACTTTTTAAATACTTCTTTTTTAAAAAATATAAGTGGCTTGCATTATGTTTTTACTGAACAGCACTGTTCTAGAACATAATAAAGGCTCAATAAATATTTTTTAAAAGAAATCTAGGTGGATTTTTTCTCTATTGTGGAGTTACCCAGTTGTTGTCTTATATTCTGGGGCATTTGATTCTCAGGGAACTGCAAACATTTGGGTGGGGTCCTCTGGTCTGGATGGTTTAGAAAAGGCCGGGGTGGGATGATGCATAATATTTCATTGTTTGTTAGAGGGGTGAGTGGAGAGTTTAAAAATAGCATCCCCCTCCCTCCTCCCTGCCTATGCTGATCTCACATGAGTTATTTCTGTTGGCGCATTAGGAAGCTGACATTTGATTCATTCAGTGGGTCCTGCCCAGGTCCTTTAAAACAGAATGGACGGGTAGGGAAAGGCTGCCCCGGCCGTGACAGGCAGGGGAGACCTGGGGGGATTGGAATAACCAGTATGGCAAAATGCTTGGTCAAGATCCAGACTCGACGAAGTCTCCACCTGCACATGGTGAACCACTGCAGCAGTAATGTGTTTGTCCGTCTGCTGAGACATGGCTCCAAGGTCACAGCTCGGAATGCGGGTACGTGCCATGCCCTGGGCTGTCATCCCCGCCTGGAGAGGTGTGCAGGCTCCCAGCTTCCTGCTCACCCATGGTCACTCTGGGGAGAAGCCAAGGGTGAACTCAGTGTCAGAGGTTTTTGATAAGGACAGGAAGAGAGAGAAAGTGAGGGAGGGGGAAGAGCAGAGACAGGCAGGAAAGAGAGTGAGCAGGGAGTGTGAAGGGAAGCGGGAGGGCATGTTCCCTTGCTCAACGAAAATGATATAAAGTTGCGGTAAAGGCGAATTACTCCCTAGTTGGCAGCCAGTTAGGAGGGAGGCAGTGGTGGTGTGTTCCTGCGGATTGCTCAGTAATGAGAGAGGGTTGTGGGGAAGGCAGATTGGATGACCAAAACAGGCTCCCCCTCCTTTCATTGTTGCAAGGATCAAACCTCAGATCTGCTTGCTGCAGTGAGGAGAAGCTCCCTTTATCTACAAAGCAGAGACTCACTGACATAAAATATCAGCTACAGAACTAGGTTCAAACTGACATTCTGCCATTTTTCTTTTCATTAGAAGTATCATATTTTATGCCATTTTGTGGCCCTTGGGGGAAATAGAAATTGAAATAGGAATTTAAACAGAGCTTACAGCATGAAAGAAGCCGTAGTTATATGTGTATATGTGGTTTTGACCAATTAATTAAAACAAAATACATCCTGGGAAGTGTCTGGAATTGGCCATATCTCATGCACAAGTGTGGAACTGACTTCTGAGTGAACTGGGATGAAGTTAATTGTCTTTGTATGATGACATAAGTCATACATGATGTGTTCTTGTTGTAAAAGAGTTTTAAAAGCACAAATATATAGATGCCGTCTTTTACCCTAATACTTCCAATAGCCAATCTGTGACAATTGCCAAATGGGATATAGGATTTTTTCATGAATGGGGTTGTTTGAGGTATATGATTTTATAATTTATTTTTTCATTTTATCATATAACTTGAAGGACTTTCTGTATCAATAAGTATTAATATGCATCCTTTTAAAAATGGCTGAATAATATGTAATATAAAGATGCCACAATTCATTTATTTAGTTATCAAATTATTATTGGAAATTGATATTTATTATTTTGGGCTGTAGCAGATGGTGCTGCAATGAAAGTATACACACAGGCATTTCTGCATAATAAATTCTTAAAAGTGTAATTTCAGGGTTGAAGGAGATACAAATTTTAATTTCTGATGGAAATGCGCAAATTGTTCTCTAAAAGACAAATACTCACTGACAAGGGGAGTATGAAAACGTCTCTTCCCCCACGTAATGCCTAACTCTGATGTGATCAGTTTCTCAAAATTTTGCACAATGATTGAAAGAAAAAATGAGATTTCATTGTTTTAATACACATATCCCTTTGTACCAGTGAGGAAGAGCATCTTTTCAAATGATAGCTGCTCCACTTTCATTTCTTCTTCTAGAGAATCGCCTATTTGTTTATTTTGCACATTTCTTTTGCGGTTTTTATCCTTTCCTTATAGATCATAGGAATTCTTTTATAATCTGAATATTAATCCTTTGTCTTCTAAAAATGTTAACTTTTTTCCTCCTAATTGGTTCTTGGCTTTCACCTTTTTTTTGAATGTTAAGTTTATGACAAGGGCACTTTTTATGTATACAGACAACCTCTATATGTGCAGACCACTTAATTTTTGTGCATTTTAGGTTTTATTTCTTTTTTAATGGCAGTTTTCCTCATGCCACGATTATAAGATCATAAAATTGTTTCCTGTGTTTTCTTCTTCATAATTAATGCATTAGGTTGAACTGTATGAAATCACTGATAATCAAATACTTTTGGCCTACAAAAATGGCAGTTTCATGTGCTAATATTTATTTTAGTTTAACTTTTTAACTTAGGAATTTTTATATGTGTACATGACATGATGTAGAGATATACCTCCTCCTGCCCACCAATTGATAAGCAATTTTTTGCAAAACTATTTATCATAAGCAAATTTCCATTATATTCAAGGTTATGTTTCTGAGTTGTGTCTTTTATTATTTCTGCTCCATTACTAATTTTTTAGCATAGTTTTGTTACCAGGTAGGTCAAGTTCCCCTGCATTGCTTTTTGTAAAAGAATTTATTTTTTTAGAGTGGTTTTTAGGTTTATGGTAAAATTAAGAGGAAGGTACAGAGTTCTCTTATCTCCTCTGCCCGCCCCCCACAAGCACAGCGGCTCCCCCACCTTGCCAACATCCTGCACCAAGGTAGTGTGTTTGCTACAATTGATGAACCTACATTGACACATATGATTACCCAAAGTTCATAGCTTACATTAGGGTTCCCCTTGGTATTGTACATTCTATTGGTTTGGGCAATTATGTATGACACGTGTCCACTATAGTATCATACAGGGTAGTTTCTCTGCCCTAAAAATCCTCTGTGCTCTGACTATTCATCCCCTCCACCCTCCAGTCCCTGGCAACCATGGATCTTTTTACTGTCTCCATAGTTTTGCCTTTTCCGGAATGTCAGATAGTTGGAATCATACAGTATGTAGCCTTTGCAGACTGGCTTTTTTCACTTAGTAATATGCATTTAAGGTTCCTCCATGTTTTCTCATGGCTTAATAGCTCATTTCTTTCTTGTGCTAAATAATATTCTGTTGTCTGGATGGAGTCATGGCTTTTTTTATCCAGAATTTTTTGATTATTCATGTGCACTTTCTCCATTTGTCATTTTGAAAAGTGTGTTGGAATTTGTATTGAAATTGTATCAAATTTTAATGAGAAGAGAGCTAAATTTTCAAAATACAATATCAAGGCCTCCTATTCAGAAGCACCATTATGTTTCTTCATTTATTGAGATTTTTCTTTTATGTTACTCAGTTATACGTTAACACTGTCCTCATGCAAGTTTTGGAGACTTGTTGTTATAGATATTCCTAGATTTTATGTGGCTATTTTAATTTGTGCATTTGTGCATTTTGAATGGGATTTTCCATTATCATATTTTTATATTGTCTTTGCTGGCGTGTAGTAAACCATCTGCTTTAATATGTTGATCTTGCATTCGAACACCTTACTGAATGCTTATTAATTTCCGTGGTTTATTTTAATTGCTTTTCTATATATATAATTCTATGATCTGGAAATAGTGAGAGTTTTGTGCCTTTCTTTCCAATATTTACACTTATTCTTTTTGTCTTTATCATATGGCATTATCTAGAGCCATCAGAATAATACCGATGTGTGGTTAGAGTTTTCGGTCATGTTCCTGACTTTGGTGGGAATGCTAATGTTTTGCTATTATGTGTGTTTGTCATCGTATGTGGTGATTTCTGCAATTCCCCAGTAGATATCTCAAGTCCCTGCCTTTCAGGAGATCGAAGTCTGAAGGAAAGACTCATCATAAATCTGCAGCACAGTGCCACGATTGACAGTGACGATAAAGAGATGCGCAAGGTGGTATGACAGCTGCGCCAGTTAGGGTGTCATCAGCAGCAAATGACGGAGAATCCTAATTAGCCCTGGTTTAAATAATAAGGTGATTTATTATCCAAGACAAGTCCAGAGTCAGGGAGGATTCCAGGGTTGAGAACTAGTTTCATTTCATCTCTGTGCTGCTCTTGTCAGTTGGCCAGGCTTCCCCTCTAGCAGTTGCCATCAGCATCATAGGATGGCTGCCAGAGTTTCTGCTGTCTCCTCCAGTTACAACAGTGTCACACGATGAAGAGTCTGTACCATTCCAGGATGATCTATTTAGAAGTAAAAACCTTTCTCAGAAGTTCGCTCCCCAGCCTCAGTCTCTCTCTCCCCCTTCAATATTTATTTTCAGGATTGGTACATATGCCCATTTCTAAACAAAATGTAACCAAGAGACTAGAATTACCACGATTGGCTTAGACTAATCATTTGGGGAGAAAAGGACAACAAGGAGTCAACCATGAAAACTACCAGATAAGAAGCATCTGGATCAGACTGGGAGTCGGAGATAGGGCAGCCTTCCTAGAGGAGGTGATACGTGGGGTCTTACAGAATGAGTAAGGGCCATCTGGGTGCAGAGCACACTCCAGGAAGAGGCAGCAGTCTGTGCAAAGGCACAGAGGCATGGCATAGCATGACACATGTGGGCCTCTCTCAATAGAGGGCATGAAGGAAGTGTGTGGGGTAGAGGAGAGCTTTTTGTACAAAGCTAAAGTTTAGTTTAATATTTAGGCTGAAAGCCTTTAGAGACCTTTCAAGAAGAGGATTGATATAACTAATTAGGCATTTAAAAATGATTGTTCTGGAAACAATTCACAAGGAGCTAGACTGAAGTCAAGGAAACCAGATGCCGTTTTAAGATGCCGTTGCTATCATCCAGTTGAGAAGTGGTAAGAAAGGCAGGGAGAGCCTTGAAAGCGAGTAAGGTGGCAGAGTTTGTAGAAGTTGACGACAGATGTGAGCAGTGAGTGAGAAGAAGTGTTGGCCAACCCTTGGATTGCTGGTTTAAGAGAAGGTGGTGCCATTTACTATTTAGCGAGTGGTGGACACGGGAAAGACGTGAGTGGGAAATGATGTGTTTGGTTTTGAACATGTTGAGGTTGATGTTCCTATAGTTGCCTGGTAAGTCTGGAGCTCATCGGAGGGTTTTGAGTTGAGATGGACCAGAGATCCACCAACATGTGTTTCCCAAACTCAGTTGTAGTCTAAGTTCTCTGGTAAAATAAGTTTTGGAAATATTGAGTTAAATAAAACTGATTTCTTCTCTTCAGGACCTCCCAGATATTTTAATATCCCAATAGTAATATTGAATGCTTACCATGTGCCAGGCACTTTACATGCATGAACTCGTGTATCCCTCTTCACACAACATCCCCATGCACTATGTCCTGGAATTGTCCCCATTTTACCAATGAGGAAACTGGAACAGAACAATGAAGTAACTTGTTTGTGGCAATTAGTACAAGGTCAGTATTGAAACCCGGAAAAGTGACTTCAGAGCTTGAACTCTTAAGTTTAGTGATAATATCCAAAAATTGGATAGAGCGTGCACAGTTCAACATACTTCTCTGACCATAGAACACTCTTTTCAAGGACTGGCAGCACCTTAAGGGAAACTGGTGACCTGTGGTAGCAGGTTGAGCAAAGCTGCAGAGGTGTATTTGAGCCATGAGTGTGGTTGGGACTCCAGGCAGAGAGTACAGGGTGAGAAGAGTGGGGAGTGGAGGCCTCCACAGGTGGAGGTGAAGAGATCGTGGAGACAGAGGTGGCCGAGAATTGTTGCCTGAAAACCAAGAACGTGTAGAGTCTCAGAGGTCAAGGGATCAGTAGGAGGACAGAAACACACACACATTGGTTTTAGCAATATGGTGGACATTGGAGACCCTGTGCAAGCGATTTCATTGGACTGGTAGGGGCAGCTGGCTGCAGAAATGCCAGGATAAGGATTGCAGGAATCATCCTCATGAAATCTAGATACTGAAGTCACCCAAGATGATGGTAAGACTATGAGTGTGAAGACAATCAGTGAGGGAAGAGGTATAACCAGGATAGCAGATAATGGCAAGGAAGATGCAGAAAGGAGAGAAGGAAGAATGGCAGCCTGTGCTCCCAGCCCTGGGTGTCCGGAGAAGACTACCTGCATGGGAGGCAGCATTCCAGGTTTCAGCTGGGGGGTAGCGATGGGGACATTAGGATTTGCTCTGCATGCGGGTTTGCACGTGCGTGTCTGTGTGTCTGTGTTTAAGTTTCCACTCATACACACTTTCCTGCGTCAGTGGGATGGCTCCTCATAAGTTGTAAATAGAATGAATGGGCCGCTTCCCAGGGATATTCAGAGGCACCAGGAGCATTACTAGTAATTAGATATTCTGCAGTGTCCACACTTGAAAGAAAAAATCCTCATTGAGAAAAGTAAATGTCATTCTTGGGATTTTTTCTTTAAACCTACAGGATAGGAGTTTCACTTGAAGGATTAAACTTTATCCCCAACAAAGGGGAGATACAGGAGTCATGTGCGAGGTTAATGGCATACTGTCCCACTAAATTTTGGAAGTCTGCATGCTGCTTAATGTGAATAGGAAACGTTTTGGGACTGATAGCACATATTGGATATAGTAAATTTTAAAGTTTATTTTATTTCTGATTTCTGACTGAAACTGTTAATGTCCACAACAGCAAGTGGGGTGTGTGTGTGTCTCCTATTATCTTGGTTATAGTAAAAATTACAGGAGAGCTGACATATAATTAAGTGATCATAAAATTTATTAGGTAAAACTTTTGAGAGTGAAAAGGGCATTTTAATAATGCTGGGAAGACAACGGGCACAGAGTGGGACTGCTCCAGGCAGATGGGCACATCAGGACGCTGTGTTCAGCAAATGGAACGGGCTGATGGCAGAGAGGGCTCTTCCTGCTTAGCGAAGAGGGAAGGTCTGTCTCTCCGGGCCTCCGGGGTCCCCTTCTTTTCAGGCAACATGGAGAAAGCATGGGCTTTGGAGTCTGACAGGCTTGGGTACAAACCTCGGCTCTGTTACTTCTTAGCTTGGTTACCTTAACTTCCCTAAGCCTCAGTTTTCTCATCTCCTTTTCTGAATATCACATGATTATGAACTTTAAAGTATCCGGCTATGTAGAAATTTATTTAAAACCTTAGTGCCCTCATCTTCTTCTCCTCTCTTCCTACATACAACTTTAAGTGGGACAGTTTGACATAGTCTGAGATGGAGCCACAGAATGCTGGAGCCGGAAGGGGTCTGCTGCATTTTGCAGGTGTGAAGTCCAAGACTATAGAACTGCAGTGACACGTCTAATGTTGCTCGGATAGCACGGCTCAGCTGGGGACCCTGCACCCCAGGCCACTGCTCTTTCCACTCCATCGGATTTAGCAGAAGTGGAGCGGCGGCCTGTTCCGTCTCATTCCCCCACTCTCCCTCCCTCTTCCTCTTTCCTACCTTCGCTTCAGGAGCACAGCGCGCCTCCCAGAGCCAGTACTGCTGAGCTGGTCCGCGTAAGTAGACCCATCAGAGTTTAGCCCACCTCGAGAAGGGTGGTTCTGGACCGTAAGCAACAAATGTGTGACCCCTGCGCAGACCTGACAATTTCATGGGTGCTTGAGCAGGGGTTGTCAGCACTTTCAGATCCAGTGTCCCACTGTGAAAACAAAAATATGGTAATGTTCTCCCTACCGTCCTGAGATGCGACTTACAGAAAATACAGTCTACCCACACCTCATTTTAAAGTCAAAATAATGCTCTAACTGCAATATAAGGAGAAATTAGAAGAAAGTGATTTATAATAAAATAAGAATTTCTGGATGTTTTTCTCAAGCGTGACTCAGCAGGAGGCAGAAGGAAGGAGTGAGATGCTTGGAACGGGGGAAACAGGCATCAGGGGACTCTCCCGGCATT
>RJWJ010007029.1:0-59448 GCA_004363605.1 Indri indri | reverse complement strand
CACTAGGTTGATCACATGGCAGAAATACTCTCTAGGGATTAGGGGGATGGGGGGGCAAATCAACAACTAAAGGACACGGGGAGCACTAAGGGGGGGGTGGGAAGGGCATGCCTTAAACCCGCACTTGGGTGAGGCAAAGGCATAAAGTGTAACTGTAGTGTTTGTACCCTCACAATACCCTGGAATAAAATAAAATAAAGTAAAATAAAATAAAAAATAGAAAAATTAAAAAAAAATTTTGTATGTTTTTCCTCACCACCCACTTTAGGGATCACCACAATATACAATAGGTAAAATCGTGTCTAGATAATTGGGAGATAAAAATGTCACTTTAAAAAGTTTACTTCAGTGATGATAAATGTTGGAATGTCAGAAGATTTTAGCGACTTTTACAGTGGTAGAAGTAAGAAAGGACAAAAGTCTAAATAAGGAAAGAGAGTAGGATTATAAAAAAGAAACAAATTGGAGAGAGTGATGTAGGCAAGAAAGAATCACTTGGAGAATTGTGGACAATTGGGTATTGAGAGTAATTTGGGAATTTGAATCTACATAGTCAGAAAAGCAGTGGTACGATTAGCAAGAATTTAGTTCCTGGGTTTGGAATTGTTTTTATGTTTAAATAACAGATATGAATATGTCATATTCTCTGAAATTGTGGTCTCAAATTTCAGAGACTCTGAGAATCCCCTGAGGTTATTCCAAGTGGTATCCCTAACCTCCCTTTTCAGCGGTTCTGATTCAGAAGATCTGAGATAGAATCTTTGGTCTTTCTAGGTCAGGTAGACCAAGAACTATATGCATAGAAGCATTGTCATAAAAATGCATAGGAAAAACAACCCAGGCAAATATTTGTAGAATTTTGCTAAGTTGAGAAAGTGGCTACTAATATAAAAAATTTAGTGTTCTTAAAGGACAAGGAAAAGAGGATTTAAAATTTTGGGGGGAGGGGATTACAGAGTTACTTTAGATAAGAAAATTAAGTTTGTTATTCGTCAGAAATAGCTTACAAAGAAGTTGTACAAAGAGAATGGGTTTAGAGCTGAAGTAATTTGGAAGATACAGAAGTAAGATAAAGGTAGTTTACTGTTTGCAGTTGGAATTATGGACCAAGGAAATGGAGTAGCTGAAAAGAAAATTGTTGCTAAAGTTAAAACTAATGGAAGAGAATAGCAAGAAATTAGAGGTAATTTTTATCATATATACTTTAACCTAGCAAAAATTTGATACAAAAATAAATATTCCTTGAAGGCACAGAGGAAAATATGGTTAAAACTATTAACAAAACTTTACTTATATAAAAAGGGTAGTAGGTGAATTGAATATCAGAGGAATAGAATATTAATACAATTACCTCCAAGATTAAATGAAATAAGGACTAGATATAGAAAAACCTGAGTTTGGAGATGTTTTAGAAGAAGCAATATTTTAGCTGAATTAAGCTTTGCTAAATGGATTGAACATCACATTTTCCAAAAGAGACAAATTTAGTGAATCTGCAGGGACCTTGAACTTAGACATGTATTTCTATTCTTGAACAATGTTTTTGTACTTGAATACCCTGGCTTCTACAAGGTATTCAGCATTCAGGAGTTACTAAAATATTTTCATAGAAAACCATGCAGAGATAAGTTACATATTATAATTGCTTTTGTTCTCCTAATGGAAATTGTGGGTGTGTTCATTAGTAACATTTGACTGAGACTGATCATAAATTTTTACCTATCTATGATGTCAAAATTTGAGGAATAACCATAAATTTCATAACAACCAGTACACAGGATTCTCTTCTATTTCTGTGTATATCAGATTACTAGTTAAATAGTATATGTGAAGAGTTTCATTTTTAGTGTAAAAGAAAAAGTGCTTTGCAGTGTATTGAATGCACATTTTCTAATGTATCAAGCATTCAAAGCAAATGTTTCCTTGGATAGCACTCTGTTGATTAAAAATAGTCAAATGAACTTGAGTTCATCTTGACAGTAAAGGAAATTTATTGAAAGAACTTTGGTTTCTTCCGGAATTCAAGGAAATGTTGAAAAATATAGCATTTGAAGGAGAAGAAACGGGAATTTCAACAAGAGGGATTAAAAATCCTTTCCTCTAGAGGCTTGTTACTATAGTTGTTCAATTCTCATAACTATCTTCTGATCTTTTGCTGAAAATTATTGAAAAAGAATCTGATAATTATGTATTTTAGGTCAGGTTTCCATAATTTGCCTCATCAGCTACATCTAGAGAGTCAGAATTACTATGTTCATAAATGATGGTTAAATACAGCTCTTACAAAAATTTGTTAGGGTATGAATACTTCAATAATATGAATCACAAAGGCAATTCAATGAAGAAAAAGTTAATCTTTGCAACTAATATTGCTGGAACAATTGGACAGCCATATGTAACAAATAAACCTCAATCCGTACCTCACCCCATGTTCAAAAATTAAAGTCTTTCTATACCTAAATGTAAAAACTAAAACTGTAAAGCATCTAAAACACAACATTAGTAAAAATATTAGTGACCTTACTATTGGCAACAGTTTCTTAAATATAACAAAATGAAAACATATAAAAGGAAAAATTAAAAATTTGACATCATGAAAATAAAAATTAATTTAGTCTTCAAAAGACACTGATAATAGATTGAAAAGTCAAGTGACAGAAAAGAGAATATAGTTTGGCAAAGTATATATCCAACACATGACTTATATTGGGAATATGTGAAAGCAGTTTAATAAAAATGAGACAAACCACTCAATTACAAAATGGAAAAAAAGCGTTAGCAAATTCTTTATCATAGAAGTACACAAACTGTAAATAATAATGTGAAAACTTGCTCAATTTCAGTAGCTATTGGGGAAATTCAAATCAAAGCCTCAATGAATACAACTACATACCCATCAGAATGGCTAAAATTTGAAAAGACTGTCCACATCAAGGGTTGATGAAGATGTAGAGGATCTGGAATTCTCACATACTCCCAGTGGGAATGTGAAATGATATAGCTGCTTTGGAAAGTAGTTTGGGAGTTTCTTAAGAAGTTAAATATTACTTAATAATGAAAAGATGTTATTAGGAGACACGGTCACTTAGATGAATCTCTAATGCTTTATACTCAGTTAAAAGAAGACACGGTCAAAGTCTACATACTATATAATTCCACTTAAATGGCATTCTCAAAAGGATGAAAGTGTAGTGATGGGGAACAAATCAATGGTTGCTAGACATTAGAAACTGGGGAGCAAAACACAAAGGAGTTCTTTGATCATAGAATCATTCTGCATCCTGATTTTAGTGGTGGTTACACAAACCTATACATACCTAAAAATTCAGAAAATTGTATACAATGGTACAATTACATACAATTACATAATGATGCCTAAAAACTAACCCTAAGGAGGATAATGGAGCCCAAGTGTCTAATTCATTGGCTGTAGACTATATAGCAGAAAAGGAAGGTGTGTGGAGTGTGGAATTAGATACCTTGAGGTTGAATCTGGCTCAGTCATTTGCTAGCTGTGAGAGTTCAGAATATTTTACTTAATTCCTCTGAGTGTTAATTTCTTCATAGATCAAATAATAATATCTTTCCCATAGGTCTGTTTTGACACTTAGACAAGGAAGAAAATTTGTAAATAAAGAGACAAAGTTTTCTCCACAGCAACTCCAGAATTAACCACAAATAAGTATTATCTCTAGGAAATTAAATTCTTTTCCCAGATGAGCTACTATTATTCAATCAACTTAATTGATTTTGGTTCATCCTTCCACATACCCTGCTCCATTCTACTCTGGTGAGAGTAAGACCCAACTAAAGCCAACTCTTAATTATGTCGCATTTTTTAAAAATTTAATTAAAAGTATATAAAAAAGAAGAGAAAATAGCAAATAAGTCACCATTTAGCATCACCCAGTTTCAAGAATTATGAACATTTGGCCAAAGTTTGTTTCTGTATTTCTACCCATTTCCCTCCACATATTGTTTTGAAGAAAATCTCAAATATATCATTTTAATCCACAAATATTTACTATGTATGTCTACAAATAACCCTTCTTAAAACATTGCTACAATATCATAATCACAACTAAAAACATCCAACAATCATTTTTATTATTAAACACCCAGTTACTATTTGTCATCATTTTCTCACAAATGTTATTTTCATTTCTACAGTTTCTTTTCTTTTCTTTTTTTTTTTTTTTAGGGTAAGAGGGCAGGGTAACCAGGATTCATATAATATTCATACATTGTAGTCGATATTTTCTTAAGTCACTTTTAATCTACACTGGTTCTTTTTCCATTATTATTTTATTTTTTTAACTTTTTCCCTTGAGATTTGTTTTTCTTTTAAAAGTCAAGTTGTTTCTCTTATGCAGTCTCCCATAGTCTGGATTGTGCTCCCTTGGTGTAATTTTACATGTTCCTCTGTCCCTTGCATTTACTGTAAATTTTGAAGCTTAATCAAATAAAGGTTTTTGTTTGTTTTCTCAAAACTATTTAATATATGGTATATTACTCTATATGGAATGCCATTACAAAACACCACAGTCTGGGTAGCTTAAGCAATAGAAATTTGTTTTCTCATAGTTCTGGAGGCTGGAAGCTCAAGATCAAGGTGCTGTCATGGTTGGTGTCTGGTGAGACCTCTCTTTCTGGCTTGTCGATTGATTGTCGATTGATGTTTTCCTGCTGTGTCCTCACATGGCCTTTGTGTGCACTTGGAGAGAATGAAAGGAAGAGAGAGAGAGATAGAGAGAGGGTGAGGGAGAGAAAGAGAAGGGAGGAGGAAAAGAGAGAAGGAGAGATAGAGAACACATTCTGGTATCTCTTCCTCTTCTATTAATAATAAGAACACCAGTCCTATCAGATTAAGAGACTATCCATATGACATCATTTAACTTTAATTACCTCCTTAAGAGGCTCTGTCTTTGTATACAGTCACATTGGGAGTGAGGGCTTCAACACGTGAATTTACAGACACAGCCCCCAGTTTATAACAGATGATGGTGAATTAATTCTTTCACTGGGAGGCATGAATTATCTCTTTTTTGTGCTGGTAGCAGCAGTTGGTACTCAAACTTGTGATCCATTAATTTATGAGGAGTTGTAAAATGGTGGCACTCTAATTCTATCACTCTTTTTATATTATTAGCTAGAATAATTCCATAAAGAGAAACTTAATTCATCAATTGTTCATTTACTGAGTGTTATATATCATACGGAAAAAGCAGAACACTCATAATGTTTTCTTATTTTCCAGTTTTCAAAATATTTCTGAAGCATCCTCCAGAAGTGATCAATAAGGTGTTCTTTTTTCAAGGTTATTATGAACTTATGGATTTAAACATATTTAATCTGTTTCAAATCATTACAGATATCTTTATTGATGCTCAAATTGTCCCACCTTTAGCCAGAGGAAACTTTTTTCTTGTTGGTTCTTGAGTACTTTTGACACCAGCTTAGTAGTCTTGGGTATCTTTCTTGCTACTTGTGTCCAGGTGTTTCACACAGTTATCTTGTTGATTTTCTGCTCTGGATCTGGAATCAGCTTTCTCGTTCAGAAACCTTAATTTCTGTTAGCGGTAAATGGTATTTCAAAATCAGAATCTTAACACTAGAAATGTTCATTGCTTCTGAGTTGGCCATTATTTTAACTTCTTTTAGTTTGTTATTCAGAGCTATGCTGTATGTATTTTGTTTCTTATGATACACTGCAACCTAAGTTTAAATTTATATTGCCAATTCAAGATTAAAACTATAAGTGTTTTTAATCTAGCCTCTTTAATCTTATGTTTTGATCTTCTATGTCTCTTCCCAAGAATCCAGTTTACAATACTGAGAATAATAGAATTAAAATACCACAAAATTATGTACTCATTTAATTTTTTATAAAATACTCCCACAACCATCTTAGAATAACACCACCAATATTGCCACCAATAATATGATTACTGTAGACCATTGGTTCCCAACCCCCAGGGCTGCGGACTGTTAGGAACCAGCCTGCGTATCACTGTCTGAGCTCTGCCCCCTTCCCTCCTGTTTGTGGAAAAATTGTCTTTCTTGAAACTTAGGAACTGTCCTGCACAGCAGGACGTGAGCGGCGGGGTGAACCAGTGAAGCTTTTAAGCTTCATCTGTATTTACAGCTGCTCCCATCCTCCCACCACTGTCTGAGCTCTGCCCCCCACCTCCCCTTAGTCCCCAACCCCATCTGTGGAAAAATTGTGGGGACCGCTGCTGTAAACAGTGCAATTTTTTTTTTCAATTTCTATTGTTCTTAGGCTATATTACACTGAGGATGTGATGTCAAGGTATTATTTTTTAAAGTCATAGTCATCTGGGGTAATTCCTTTCTGTTTATGATTATATCTCAACTGACTACCTATTTAGATTGATTTTGTTTTGTTTTATGTTTTGAGAAGTCTTTAAATTTAATTTGTTTTATAATAACATATAATATTTATGTGGCTTCAAGATAAAAAAGTGTAATATAGTTAATGAAGCTTAATTTTAATACCTATGCCTCCCACTTAAAATCTCTCTCTCTCTCATGTGTAATCAATTTTTAATGTTATGGCTTATTTTTGTATATTTTAATATGCATATGAATTCCCTTTTAAATATGTGTATACTCTCTTTTTTAAAAGTTATTCTTTTCCATATTACTTTTTTCACTCTATATATCTGAAAATAACTCTATAGTAATAGGTAAAGATATCTATCATTTGTTTTTACATTTGAATTATCATCCACTTTTGGAGAGCTCACTAATTATTCAGCCAGACCACTATTAATGTATATTTAAGTGGGTATTTATCGTTCATTATTATAATGCAAAAATATCCTTGAAGTGGAATTCCTGGGTCAAAAAGTAAACATTACTATGACCCAGGCTCACCATAGAGTATGGTGTCCAACTGAGATAATTGCTAATATAGCAAGTGACAAATGAAATCTTAGTGTAGTTTTAATTTGTATTTTTCTCCTTATATATAGAGGTGAGCATCTTTTTTTATGATTGTCATTTGCCTTTCCTTTTCTGTGAACTACCTGTTCATTCTCTAGCATCTAGCCCCAACCTTTTATTAATATAATGCATCACTGGTCTTTTTTTCTTAGGTAATTTATAAATCTCTCTTTAAGTATAAGAGATATGAACATTTTGTCTGTGACATAAATTGCAAATATTTTTTTCCAGTTTGTCACTGTGGTTTTACTTTGTTTATTGTAGCTTGCCATGGAATTTTGTACTACAGTCACATTTACTTATCTTTTCCCTTATTGCTTCTCAATTTTGAGCTGTAGTTAGGAAAGGTTTGCCCACTCTCATGTTAGAGTAAAATTTATCCATGTTTTTACCTATGAATAGTGTTTATATTGTTTTATTACTTATTATACATGGATATCTTCTCCATTTGGTGTTTGCGTTAGTACATTATATGAAGAATGGATACAATTCCACCATTTACTGCATGACTCTTGTTAGGAGTGATAACTCCTATGTCATACATTAAATTTCATCTGTAATTCTGACCATTTCTGGATTTTTAGTCCATTTTAATTATGTAAAATATTTTTCTGGTTTTTTTTTTGCCCCCCTAACATAATGCCCGGGACAATTTCCCTTCTTGTCTCATTGTTGAAGAGAAGGAGTAGTAGCAATAAGCCCATTTCTGGGTATATCTTACTTCTGGCAGCCTGAATTTGAATGCAGACTCTGTCCCTGATTGATTTTTTTGGACTTAGATAAGTTATTTAATCTCTCAAACCTCCCAAATCCTTATCTGTAGAATGGAAATGATTTGCAAGGTTATTGATGGTTCCTTATACAAAGGTTTTATCATATACTGGGCTTCAAAAACTAGAAGCTATGCTATTTTACTCTTATAGTTATTGTTTGTCCAAATGTATATATTATACAGTTCTATGATTTAAGTTCTACTGTTTCTTCACTTTGGGAAAAAGAATGTTACAGTACACAAAGCAAGATGGTACAATTGAAAGAAATTTATTTAAGAAGAAATGTACTTCAACTTATTGAAATGCCTGCATTTAAGAAATAGCCTCCCTAGACAATGAGGATAATCAAAACCTATATTTTAATTTACTGTGGTCGACATAATTATCTAGATACTTATCTTAAGAAAATACTTACCTTGATGGAACAGGATATGTTCTTATTAATTTGCAAGCATCTTGATATTTGGTACAAATTATAAATCATTATTTATTACAAGATATGTTGATAGATCATGCAGGCTATAATTAAGATTTATGTGCCATTAAAATATGATTTTATAATTTAAAATTTGCTCTCCCTCTACCTAATATCTCTTTTCATGTGATGAAGTTTCAAACTAATTAAAGAACTCTCTTAATAAAAAATGTTTGGAAAATCATCCAAACAACTATTTTTCATTCTCTTACTCATAAATAAGCTAATTAATTATATACTACATGTGTGTCTTCTTTCCCTTGACTGCATAATTTTGAAACTTAATTTACTAATGAAATTGTAATTTTGTTCCTTAGTTAATGAATGGAAATAAATGAAGCAGACACACATACTACTTATTGTTCTCAATTATGTGCTGAAATCTCAATGTGTTTCAGGGACTCCTGAGGATTACCCACAATTTTTCCATATGCATCCTAGGACTGCAGAACTTAGTCTCCTGGAACCAGTAAACAGAGACTTTCACCAGAAATTTGATTTGGTTATTAAGGTAAATTCAACTAATGTCTTATCTTCTTGTGTTTATGAATTGCTAATCAAAGAGACCTGCAGTGGCTACTATAGACACTTTTGCATTATAAAAATTAAAATTAATGTGGACATCAATTTACCAGTTTTCTGTTAAAAAAAGAACAAGTGAAGTATAGCTTTAATACATGGCGTTGCTTTTCTCTAAAATAATTTTTATAGCACTATCTAATAAAATACTAAGTATTTTTTATATGTAATAAATGTGCTGGTCAAATGTGTATAATTCTACATAATTCATTACATCTTCTAACATTTATTTTTCTACTAAAAGGAATTAATTTTTGACCATAGAAGCATAACCAATGAATATATTTAAAATGTGATTCATTTACATTTTTAAATTTTAATAACATATTATTTGATTAAATGCTCCTGCTTTTTCTAACATAAAAGTGAAAGGTCTTACTTATCCAGAGATTATTTGAATATATGTCTCATTATTTTCTTTGTGTTGAAAGAGGATCCTAGACCTGAAAATTTTCAAAGCTAAGGTAATCTATTTTGCAGTACAACTTTGGTTCAATAATATCTAACATATTGCAATGACATCGTGAAAGAGATACTGTGGAAATCCAGATGATCTTCCAATTGATTCTTGTGAACTTCATTGAGAAGATGAGATTAAAGCTGGACAGCAAAGGAAAAACAGGAATTTTCCAAGTGTAGATGGGGACTGGGAGAAGGACATTATAAGTAAAAGAAAAGACAAAAGCAAAGGTACAACATAAGTTTAGTATACAGTGCATAACATTTTCATATTTAAGCATACCAAAACAATAGTTCGAGTAATGCAGCCTTATGGTATTTTTTAAAATTTAAAAGTATTAGAGGAAAAGGAATTACGGTAAGGAAGCTTACTGAGCATGTACATTATGCCAGCTGCTTTATGTACATTTTTCATTGAATTGTTGCCACAACCTTACTAGTAGGCTCATTTGTACAAAACGTGGAAACTGAAGTTCAGGTAAGTTAAGTGATTAGCTCAGAATTATGTTACTAAGGAGGGGCAGAATTGAGATTCAAATTTAGTTTTATATAAACTAAAGCCATACTATTTTCACTTCACAAATATGCAGTTGCTTAATAATTTGTTCTCTGGTTTAACTATCCGTAAGTCCAACTGCAAACAATATTATGTGCACATACATTTATTAATAATTTTAGCTTAAATTAGGAGATATGTTCTTACTGGCATTTGTACCAGTTGTAGTATACTTGCCAGACCTGTGTTTATTTAGTGGTCCTTTGTCCTTGAAAAACTTATAGTTTAGAAGTAGAAAGAGTCATATAAGCAGATAAATCAAATATAGCACATCAAATGCAACAGGAAAACATGTAAAAAAAATACTAGCAAACCATAGAATTGGGACATTTAAATTAATCTGGGAACTGAAAGAGGATTTTCTGGAGAATTCCCCAAGCCAAATGTTGCTGAATCAAAAGAATTTGGCCAATGAATAATAGTGGGAAATATGTTTGAACATAAGGAAGTACAGAAGTAAAAGCCTGGAGGCATAATGTAGCAGGCTACAAGCAGTTAACAGGGAAATGAGGTATAGAGCCGGACCATGGAGACAGCCTGATGGATGATTGCAGTTTCTTTGGTTCATTCAGTAAGGGTTTAGGAGTCATTCAACAAAGAAACATTACTTTTACCATTTGTATTAAATGGCCTTGCATGAGTTTCATT
The DNA here is from genome assembly GCA_004363605.1 of Indri indri. Taxonomy (NCBI): domain Eukaryota; kingdom Metazoa; phylum Chordata; class Mammalia; order Primates; family Indriidae; genus Indri; species Indri indri. The sequence continues at coordinate 48,992 of RJWJ010007029.1, read as the reverse complement.
TTTTTGCATTGAGTACTTTATTTTAATTATTGTGGGACTATCTAAAACTCCAAAATGTGTATCGATCATCTATTGTGCATCTACCTGGAGTCTTGTGGTGCTGCTGTCTGTGGGAGTTAAGAAACTTACAAAGTACTGTTTCCAAACTGACACATTTGAAATTAAAAATCAATTACTTTCCTTTACTATCAAAGTCGGCTGTCCTGGTGTACCTAAATACAGAATAACTGAGTCCATCAATTATAGGAAAAAAAATCAATTAGAATAGTCCACAGATATTTTTTTTTGTTTTAATAACACTTTCTTGTTATTAATGGAAGTTTTTACAGACATTATTAGATTCAAATTACTGTGTTTTGTGTGCAGTCAAGGGGATAATGAGCAAAGGTATCAATCTGTAAGAATAATAATGTGCCACCTGCTTGAATAATAGCTGAGTATTGTGGCATTGTTCAGGGAACCATTGAAATACTACAATCTGGCAGGTCTCCTGTGTAGTAAGTCTTTCAAATTCTTCCCTTTTTTATTTTAATAATGCTTCATTTTTACATTGGCCATACAAGTTTTTGTTGGACTTGATCCCAATTTCTGTTTCAGAAGCTGAGAAAAATAAAATAAAATGAAATACCTTCTGATAAACTTTGAAGAATTCTGCTTTAAAAAGCTATGTGTGCATTTAACAGCTGATGAGTGCCACAAATTAGAGATTTATCATCTTCATTTTTTTCTATTCCTACTAACGATTTATTCAGCACGCTGGCAAATTAAAATGTAAAGGTGAAACTACGAAGACAAACTGGAGTACTTCACAAACTCTAGAATATGAAAAGATTCAAAGACGTCTGATTCAAAAAGGATGTTCCATGTCAAAACACTATCCCAAATTTTAAATAATTGTAATCATTTAAGCAGCCTTTAAAATGTGGTACACATTTTGAACAAGAATCATACATTTGGTTTACCAAGGACAGTTCATGTTTATGCTTTTTCTCTTTATGTAATTATTCATAATACTGCTTTCATTCTTTAACATGTCCCAGTCTGGATAAATTATTTGATCATTACATTATGCTTATAAAGCAAAAATCACCTATCATGTAAAAATACGAAAGCACATTTGAGGTACTAAAAAATAGTGCATTAGCTCATGTGTGGATCATCTATAACAAAGCCCAGAAAATTCCCTTTCATTATTATAAGTGCAGTACTTTTAAAGTATTGTCAGTTGATATATTTATACTCCAGGCATCTAGCACAAAGCTGCTAGCCTTTAATTATTAAAACTGATTAAATGGGTAAATTATTAATAATTCACTGTCTCTCAGTTCCTCAAAGAATAATTTCTTTTTATTTTAAATCTAAATCCCTTTGGTTAACAACTAAGCAAGGATAACAATGAAGTCACAAACATCATTGTGTTATGGTCCCTCTGTCTAGCAGGCTTGCCTTTAACTTCTTTTCCTCGCAAGTCATGAAAGTATTAATTCTGAACTCCCATCAGTTACTTGGCACACTCTCTGTTCCAGCCACACACTCTTTCTGACATGCAGGCATTTAGAGATGCTGACCCTCTTCCTGAACCATTCCTCTGTTTTCTTGTCAACAGTCTAATTCAAACTGATGCTTCAGTTTTCAACGAAGACACTCACTCTGGAAAGAAAGAACCACCCGCGCCCTTGCAGCCTGTTTGCTCCAATAGTGGCCTCGATTCCTCTATACTATTATTTTTTTTCATTTCAGCACATTACGGAGGTACAAACGTTTAGGTTATATGTATTGCCTTTACCCCACCGAAGTCAGAGCTTCAAGCGTGTCCATCCCCCAGATGGTGCACACCACACCCATTAGGTGTAAATATACCCATCCCTTCCTACCCCCTCCCACCTGCCTGACACCCTATGAATGTTACTACTATATGTGCACATAAGTGTTGATCAGTTAATACCAATTTGATGGTGAGTACATGTGGTGCTTGTTTTTCCATTCTTGTGATACTTCACTTAGTAGAATGGGCTCCAGCTCTATCCAGAGTAATACAAATTTGCCTGTTTATTTTCTCCGGACCTTTACAGGGGGGCAGATTGTAATATTTCTTTACATTGTATCTTGTGCCCCTCACCCTGCCTAGATATAGCACATAGAAGGTGCTCAATAAACATTTGTTGTAAGGATTTTCTCCCTGGCACAGTTCATTTTTTAAGATTGCTGAATTTGGGTAGTTACATCTTTATTTAAATATATACATTTGAAAGTGTATATATTTGGTACAATTTTATCTGTTTCTGTTCAGAAAAAAAAAAGATACAATTAAATTCTTAAATAAATTCAATTCCTAGAAAAAACTCAGACCTATGTTAAGTCACGGTTAAAGCTATTTATGACTGCATTTAAAAAACCTGTTTCTTCTAAAGAAAAAATATATATATGACATAGAAAATAAGCCAGGGGATTAAAACTAGTGAGCTTAACTATTAGTGCCAGTGTGCCAATGCTCCTAGCAAGGTGCCTTACTTCAGTATTTTGAGAGTTATAGGAAAATAGCGTCTGAGAAAGGATTGAGGCCCAAGAGAACAGCTACTACAACCTTGAACCTGCATGAATCTTTAATGCTGAAATTCTAGAAAATGTTTAGCCACTATTTGAATAATTACATCAGTTATACTTTACTTCATGGGAATTCAGTAGAAAACCTGGATTCAGTGTTTATAAAGCATGTGGCATTTACTAATTTTCAGCTTGCTTAGCCTTTTTTGAGTGTTTGGCATTTTGCTTGATGTTGAGGAAATAGAGATGTATAAAAGCTCTGCCTCTAGGAAATCACAAATATGGACATTTTGCTTTTAGAAATATTTACTTTCTGATGTTTCCATCCATATTCCAAATTATTGACTGGATAACTACTCCTAGTATCACACAATTATAGCAAATTACAAATGTAGGAAACTATACACATTCTTTTAAAATCCCAAGGCTTCTACTCTTGATTCTCACTTTCAGTTAATCATATTGCAATTGGCCAGCTACTCAAACTAGGCACTTCCAGTTCCTTATAGGTCTCTGCTCCCATATGTCCTCACCCAGTAACTTATAAAATCCCATCCAGATATCTCTGGAATGTCTCTTGAATATCTCCCTAACTCTCCACATCCACTGTAATTCTCTAGTTCACATTCTCATGGCCCATGATCTCACACAATCTTTCAAACTTTTGCTTCTTTTCCTTGTCTTATCTATCTTTCCACATTGCCAATAGAATATTGCTACAACAACAAGAACAACAAAAAATAGATCATGCGCTGCATATTGCCTTCAAGCCAATTTACGATTTGCCCCCCACGTGAATTTCCAGCAGAGACTTTGTCAAGTTGAAAGATCACAGGTGTCAGAGTCTGGCAGAGTAGCAAGTAACAGATCATCAGTCATCACTTAAAATAGAAAGGATGGAACCCCATCTTTTGATGAAGGAGCTAATAAAATTCATTAAATCTGGTAAGGAAATTGTGAAAAATAAGTTACTATTCTTTCTTTTGTATGTGCGTAACTTCACTTCATTTAAAAAAGAGAGGAAATAAAAGAGGAGAGAAGAAAGACATGAACATTCCCTTAAGGAGAGATTGAACAGGAGCCATCAGTAAACCAGGGTTAGGACAAGAAAAAAAAAAATGAGGACTGCTTTTGCCCAACCACAGGAAGCAAAACAAATACTATGGATGACATACCTTCATATTTCTGGAAATACTCTAATTGTATATCCCTAGGCCTCTTCTTATGGATTCCTGTTGAAATAATGAAACACACACACACACACACACACACACACACACACACACACGCACACTCGTCCTAATCAGTTAGTTCAGGCTACTGTAACAAAGTACTATAGAGTGGTTGGCTTATAAACAGCACTGTTCTGTCTCACTGTTCTGGATGCTGGAAGTCCGAGATCAGGTGCCAGCATGGGAGGGTTCCTGTGAGGTCCCTTTTCCGGGTTGCAGATAGCCAACTTCTCCTTGTATCCTCACTTGGTGGAAAGAGGATGAGACTAGCTCTCTGAGGTACCTTTTATAAGGTCACTAATTCCATTCATGAGGCGTCTATTCTCATGATCTAATCACCTCACAAAGACCCCCACCTCATAATGCCATCACCACTGGAGATTAGGATTTCAACTGAAGAATTGAGGAGGACACAAATATTAAGTCCATTGCACACCATAACTTAGTACACATTCTTTATTTAGGTTATTCCAATAGCAAGGTCTCTAAGGTAAGGAAAAGTGAAAGTCAGTATACATTTTAGAGAAAATCATCCCACAGAAATTTCAGACATTATTTGTTATTAGTAATAAAATAGCAATCCTTCCATGGATATCTAAATAAATGATGCACTTTCTGAAATCAATTGACCTATTCGATACATTGATAAATGTTCATTTTTACTTTAATTTTGTGTCCCACTGTTTTTTAAGTTTACTATATGGCCACATAAAACATTATTTTTGTTTCTTCTACAAGAATACTTGTCTTTTTGTTTACTACTGGTATGTTTCTAAAAATTCCAAGTACTAGACTAAATTAATTAACTATTATGCCAATTATGGAAATTAATAGAAGAAAAGAAAGTATGGTGTCCTCTAGTCTCACACCATTATTCATCCAGCGGGGTTAATCAAGACAGAAATAGAATGTGGCAGTTGAATGGAGTGGCTGTCCAAATGTGCAAGCTGACAACAGACACACAGAGGTGATATTTTACTTGGCCTCTTTCCTTTCCTCAAGGTGACTTACCACTGCTTGGAAAAAGAAGGCAATTTATTCTTTCTCATCTTAGTACCTTCATTTTTGGCCTTCTTGTCTGCAAAGGTCATTGTAAGAGTACAACAGCAAGTCCAAACACTGTAAAATGTTCAAACAAACACTGCTTTCTGAGCCATTCTTGCCATATTCTCCCCACTCCACAAACCTTCACACATATAACGCTCCTCATGAGCATCCCCACATGAATGTTCCCAAGTAATCTTTCTTCACAGGCTTCTTGGTTGCCTAGAAATAGAAAAAGAAAAGAGCATATTGAAAAAACTGTAGGCTAAATAAGTCTGTTTGTTACTGTTTTTCTCAAGAACAGCCTGGTGAGTAGAAGAAACATTGACCTCTCACCCTCAATACTTTCCAGGCTCTGAATAATACCAACCTGTTAGAGATCAATGTTTGTGGATGTTGACAATTTTTTAAAATCCAATTGTTGCAGGAGGGATTATTCTAATTGGCTAAGTCACAGAAGGCACTTTAGTGGAGTATTCTCCTGGTTGAGAGAAAACTGGGAATGGGATTAGATCCCAGTGTAGGTAGGACAAGGTATCATTGCTTATTGGGGAGATAAAGGGCAGGACAAATTAGAGGAATAAAACATGAGTTAGAAGGGTTCCAGAAAAAGTTACTGCTTCATCACTATCATAACTTTATCTTTGGCTAGTCTTGTTGTTTATAATTAAGATGATTTCCATGTTCAAAACAACAGCCAAATAGTTTGACATATCTGTGATAAGTAAGAATTTTCTGAAGCTGTAGTCTCTCCAGAATGACTGCGTTATTTTTTCCTTAAAGCATTCAAAATTGATTTAGTCATTCTAGTGTCAGTTTATATTTAAAACTCTAAGCAAAAAAAGATTTTTATTATTTAAAGGTATACAAGAACTTTGAGGATTCTTGCTTTCATTGTAATAAATTATAAATAGAATAGACATGTTCTTATTTGAAATGAAGATAAAATATATTTCATTTTATGAAAAATATTTCCTAGGTGGGAAAGATGTCAGTATTATTTTGTTGTCAAATTATAAGGCCTTTTTGAGTGTGCAGCCTATATTCTATCTAGGGAGGCTATCTTTTCTTTTTTGTCATAAAAATTTTGTTTATTTCCAATCAAGAAAGTACTCTTTCCCTGTATTTATGACCTTACAAACAAATCCATTGTATAACATACAACATAATTCTTTGTATTTTATTGGATAAATTATTATATGGTTTTGTAAGTTTTCAAATATTTTTAGTAACAGCCATAAATAAGCTTGCAGTCAACTCTTTACAGATTCTTTAATATTTTAGAGTATTAAATTTTAAATAAAAGAGGTTCCTTTAGATTTTAAGGATGTCAATTTTATAAGAAGGGCCTAAAAGTAATAGAATATTCTTATTTTTAATTATTAGTGGGTAGTATTAGTATGATCATATGATCATTGACCCAGGGAGCACAGGCTTGCTATAGCTATCTCTCTCTAAGACATTCCAAAATATTTACATATTATGTGTATGTACATAGGATAAAAGGAAATGTAACTTTTTATGAATTACTGAAGCTTTGGACCCAAAAACCTTGTAGAATTTAGTGAGGTGCAGGATCCTATGGAGGATTTGCATACATAAATGTGTTTTCCCCACTCTATTTCCAGCACTGGAGTCCAAATTGAAAGATGAGACTTTTCTCAAAGTGAAAAACAGTGATAATCATTTCCATAAGAGGCTAGAGCAGAGTTGGCCTAAGCTACTCATCCTAGGCTTTTTTTTTTTTAGTGTAATAAATACCTACTATCCTGTGTGAGAGAAGCCAAAATGCCTGGCCCCATAGATCCCAAAGGACGATTGATTGTACATATCAGGATCGTGTAATGTGCTTGTTTTTGAAAGGCAGATTTCAGGGCTACCCCCAGTGGATAAAGATTTCCATGTGATTTTCAGGACAGTAAATTTTGAGAGCAAATCATATATTAAAATCACTTGGAAATCTGGGAAGGCATAATAAAATTAAAATAATAATTAAGGAAACAAGCAAATACAATAAACACATATCAAGTATCTTAATTGAGCCCTAAAAATCTGCCTTAACAGTGACCTCAAATGATTTTTAGGCAGCAGACAAGAAGTAGGGCTTTGGAAACAATAGTGTTTGGGAAACACTAGCGGAAAACTGAAAAAGACTGAGACTATTTTTGGGGTCTTCATTTAATAATATATACATTTGAAGAGGAGAGTATCTGTAATGCTTAAGCAGCTTCATAATGTTGGTTTTCTAAGTCACTTTCTAGAGCAACCTATATTAAACTACCACTTGAATTTGAGTGGCCATAGACTAGCTTATTGTGGTGGGAGAGGGAAAGGTAGTCTGTGTGCACTTTTCGGGGAGCAATTTCACAGTGTTTTTTAAGTAACATTTTTATTGAAATCTTTCTGACATACACAAAAGTTTACATATTGATGAGTTTTCACAAAGTGAAGGTAATCATGTAACCAGCACCCAGATTTAATGAGAAAAAATGTTAAAAACATCCGATATGTCCCCTTCACCTCCCTCTTAGTTACTAACCCTCCCCCACTCCCACCCCCAAGATTTCCCACTATTGGATTCTAATATCGTAGATAAGTTTTGTCTTTCTCTTTTTTGAACACTTTATAATTGGACTAGAATTTCATACTTGTAAACAGAATCCTAAGAATTTTATGTACCTCTCCCCTGCCCTTTTTTTTTTTTTTTACTGTGGCCAATTTAGGAGGTATACGTTCCACAATCATACACTTTCCACTTTTGATAAAACTTAATAACAATAAATAATCTGCAAAAGGAAATTTTGGGGACTTTTATTAAGCAAAAGGAAATTTTGAGGACTTTTATTAACATTTTATTTGAAAATAAACATGTAAGTAATTCTTGTTTGAATCCCAAGGCAAACATGTCTAAACATCTGGCTATTTGAAAGTTTATAAACTAATAATATTTTTAATGCTAATAAATAAGTTTGTTGAAAGCTTAACTAAATATATTTTTACCATTTAAATTGATAAGAAAAATGTTAACCTAATACAATTTCTAATAAAAAAGAAGAATGAAAGTATAATTTAGACCTCTGTCACAATTCTCCAAAGCAGATACTTTTCATTTCTATTAGAGAGTTGAATTTAAAATTAGAATTAAAGGAATAAATGGATATGCCTGAACTATTACTAGCTCAGTGGACTTGCTGATTTCTCAGATTCATCCTCATCTGAAGGTAAATGTACAGCCTGTACTTTGCTAGGAGAGAAAACTTTGGAAATTTACATCCTTGTATATGGAAGGCTTTACCATAGAGCTATTTAGCAAGAGATGTGGTGTCCAGGAAGGGGGCAAAGTAAGAGGGATTTGAATTACACAGTAATCTTATATCCCATGTTGAAAGTCACTGGGAACACTAATGTATTTCTACTCAGAACTTTTTCATTACCTGTTTTCAGTGTATGTTCTGTATGCATTTGTTTTTTTCTGACTAGATACTAAAAATCTTCTGTAGATCAAATCATCTTCTCTCTGCTGTTTCTCAATATGCTGTTCCTTTTTCTTTATATATATAATAATAAAAAATAATGAAGTAAAAAATAGTTGTTTCTACCCAAGACTCTCTCTCTCTCTCTCTCTCTCTCTCTCTCTATATATATATATATATATATATATATATATATTTCAAATATATATGCATTTGAAAGTAAATTGGCAAATAAAATTTTCCTCAGTTTGACAAGAAAATGTATCTAAACCATGCGTTAAGTAAACAATAAAGCAAGTCAGAACAAACCTCTCTTTGTTTACGCCACTGTCCATTTAAAAAATACGTATATAGGCTTATTGTCACAAATAGTATATGTGAATGCATAAAAAATTCTGGGAGATTGTAGATCAATCTATTCACAGCACTCATTCCTATAGAAAGAACCAAAACTGATGAGTCAGGGGGCTGGGTGAGGCTCATATCATACAATTGGCAAGAATGTTCATCAGTATCAATTACCCATAGGTAAACATGTTGCAGATATCAAAAACCTTTAAGATGCATGAATAGAGATGTTCTATAATCTAACATGTTCTTATTATACATTCAAATTAATTAATGTCTGCTTTATATGTCCCCCTCATAGGAAAAAAAAAACTCCTTAAATACCTATCAAATAGGAATTAAAATCGTGGTACACTGACTTAATTTGTAGAGAATATTTAATATAAAGTCTGTTAAAATTGAAAATACACAAAATTCACACTAAATATATTGTTGAGCTTCTTCCATATACTAGAGATTGGTTAAATATTTGGCAGTGCATGAGACAAATATACAGTGTTTAGTCTCATGGAATTTAAAAGTCTAGTGAAAAATGATATTTAGACTCTAATTATAATAAAGCATTTGGTTTATGAGAGCATGGAGCAAAGGGATTTACTCTGCATGCAATGTGATTCCATTTTTATTATTAAATATTATGAATATAGGAAAAATCAGAAATTTATAAGCATTATCAGAATTAAAATGTGTTTTTACTTTAACTTTTAAGATTTTAACATATGCTTTAAATTTTTAAGCAAGATAAGACCATAATTCACTACATTGATATAAAAGTAATTTTTTCATCTTAAGTTTATTGACATGGAATATTTGTTGGCATACAAAATCCATTAATTGTATATCATCAAATGAGAAGATGGAAACTAAAATTATGAATTTTTAACAAACTACTTTTCACTTTTTGTACAACTATCAACTGAAGCAGGAGTTTTTCTATAATCTATTTTTAAGTAGCAGTAATACAACTAACAGTATTGAGCAGGGTATTTTTTTGTAAGGCATTTTTATGAGTATCTTGAATATATTATGTTATATAGTTGTCACACAGTTAATAATGTGTCTTGTAAATTGTCAATTACAGTGACTCAGAGGAATTAAGGGACTTGTTAAGATTCATGAAATTGGTTAGATGTAGACTGGGAGACAAACACCTCTCGGTCTAAGCCATCTTTCCTCTAGAGTATTGTTTATTTTCGCAGTAACGTGACTTCCTTACCAAAAGTGTATTCATTTATTCAATATTTATTGATGGCCTACTCTATACTAGGCATTGTTATAAACTCTGAAAGTCAACACATTTCACAAATGACAAATATTATAAATAAACACATTTTGTAATATTTTAAAAGCTCTGAAGTTCTATAAAAATAGAAAAGTGCATCAGGAATTCCAGTTAAAGGGAGTAAAATTTAAATAAGCTTGTCAAAGTAGGCCATGTGGAGAAAGATATTTGATCCATGTGGACATCCATGGGAACTGCCAATGCAAAGTTTCTAAGACAGGAATATACCTGGTCTTCAGCAGAGTAGCAGAAAGATAATGTGGCCAGAGCATGTTGAGAGAGAGTATTATGAGAAAAACACTAAGAGATCAGGTCCTGTAGGGCCTGAGACAAACTGGAAATCATTGCAGGGTTTTAAGAAGGGCAGTGACACGATCTGGCTATTATTTAATGAAATCATTGGGCTTGCAATTATGAGAATGGGTTATTGGCAAAGGTAGAAGCTGATTGAGAATTTAAAATAAGCTTGGTAGCAGATGGTAGTAGGTTACATCAGGGGTCAGGGTGGTAGCAGTGAAGGATTTAAGAAGCAGGTAGATTCTGTGTAGATTTTAAAGTTAGAGCTAATAGATTTTTTTCATAAATTAGATGTGAGGTGTGAACAGAAGCAAGGAGTAAAGGTGACTTCAAGATTCCTGACATACGCACCTGGAAGTATGCAGCTGCCATTAAGGTGGCAAAGACTGTGGGTGAAGCAGGTTTGTGATGAGGAATCAGATTTTCATTTTTGCATATCTGACATCTGAAATGTTTATTAGATTCCTAAGCAGAGTTATGAAATACACAGTATATGAAGTACACAGTTGGATATAGATCGTGGAATTCAGGGGAGAGATCCAGGCTGAAGATATAACTTGAGGAGTCATTATAGTTCTAACATTTTTAAAATCATGGGATTAGATGAGATCAGCAAAAGAGTGAGTATAAAAAGATAACTAAAATCTGACTCCTGGGCCATTCCAATTTATGAAGTTGGGAAGAAAAGGAGAAACCAGCAAAGGAGAATGATAAAAAGTGGATAGAAAATAGGAAGAAAACCATGGGAGTGTTCTGACAGTCTAGTGAATAGTGTTTTAAATGCTGAAGATAGATCAAGTAAGATAAGGACTGAACATAAATTAAATAAATTGCTTTTGTCAGTGTAAACATCATTGGTGATTTTGACACAAGAAACTGGATGCAAAAGCCTGATCTAAGTGGATTTAAAAAAAATTGGAGGAGTGAGTGAATTTACACAAGTTCAACAACTAAGATCTAAAATGTGAGCTCTATATATACACAATAAATAATTCCTGACTTTCTAGGAAAAAAAGATTTCTTTCTTCTTTCCTAGAATTTATTTGATAAACTTGATAAACTTTCCCGTTTTCCTTTTTTTAATTGTTATATCTACTTTAAAAGTTTCATGTGGAGTTTGTTAAATTGCTTGCCACCACCTAGTAGGAAAAAAAGTTATTCTCTATTCTCTGTCCCCTGGTGCAAGGAGCTCAGAAATTATCAGTATTTTCCTGTTTTAATATTGAAAAGGGAGTGATTTTTCTATTTCAATATGTTGCCTTCCAAAGTAAATAAATTATGTATTTTTTTTATATATCTGCTTTTTTGCCTTTAATTTTACTTTGATCCCATTACTGAAAATGGGAGACATGCCCAGATTCTCTTCAGACAAAACTTGGCATTTAATACAATGTTTAACTCATAACCGTTGAGTTTGTAGATATAAAAAGGTTATCTTAAATGATTTTTAAAAATAACACCTTGTGTCGCTTGACCTTCTGTTTTATAGTCCTCATCTCATTCACTTCTGATTACAGTGGAACAGACAAATCATATTTTTGAGAACTCTTATTTATATTATACAGAAGAAAAGAGGACTGGGTGATGGTTTGATTCATGGACCCATTAAAGAACAAAGTATAATAGTATTAATTTGTTTTAAGTTTCATATTTTAATTCTAATTTAATCGTCAGCATTTATGTTAATATTCTTTCCTACCACTAAGGTCTCCCATCAGTTTTACTTTTGGATATTCATTTGCATTCTATAAATTTGAGAAACTTGTGGTGAATTTCCTTGTGTGGCCTCTTATAAATCAGGAAAATTGAGTCTGGGCCCAAGGTCTGTCTATAACTTACAAGCTATGTGGACTTGAACATAAAACTAACCTTTCTGTTTTTCCATCAATATAAAAATATATGTTTTCACATCTAGAGATCTAAAATGGTATAAGGATTAAGAATGTGGGTTTTGGAGATGGATACCTGGTTAGTAATCTGAAACACCTCGAACAGAACAAAATATGTAGTAGCAATCCAAAAGTTTTAGTCGTTTAACAATGAACTATTAGGGTAATAATAGGCAGAGTTTTTATATGTTATTTTTGAGGATGATAAGAATTAGATTATTTTCATAGATCTAATTTGAGTTTTATTTCTCTCTTCATTGCATCACTTTGTTTTCATCATGCAAATAATGCATGTTTTTACTGGCTTCACAGATGGCAGTAAAAACTAACGACATATTACCTCAATGTAAAATATAATCTTCTTATTATGAAATTTTGCCCTCTTTACAACTTATAAATTTTGTGTTTGTGTAAGTTTATTTAGAGGAGACAAATTAAAAATTTGTGACTTTTCATAGTTTTATGTCCTGAATATGACATGATGTCTATTAGAATAGTCAGATGTGAAAGAAAGAGAGAGACAAAGGCCTGTTTAGAATGACTTGCATGTATGAACTGCTCAAAGCCTGCAGGAGTCAGGCAGAGCATCTCTGCTTAAATCATTTCAAGGTCGTTGGGTTGGAACCCCATATGGACCAATTAGCTTCAAACAGTGCAAAAATGATGTTTTCTAGTCATAGACTGTACCTTTTGCCCTGGTCAGTTGTCTCTAGAAATTCTGATGTATGTCACAGAGGGAACTCCTAAAAGAACATCTATGGCTCAGCACAAATTAATCACAACCACTGGATACAGAATGATTTCATCCATACTAATGGTGTCAGCAGCACACCTGGTTATGTGTGAAGGATGCATAATTCCAGGCAGGACCAAACATGATTCCAGTATTGCTCTCCTTAGTGCAGAGCAGGGGCCCATAAGCATTTTGTGCCATGGACCACTCTGACATTCAGCTGCCAAGTGAAAATTTAAATGCATAAAATAAACTATATGTTATTACTAAGGAAATCTACCATATTTAAATAGAGATATCAAAATATGAAAAATCATAGTAGTTTTTGCAAATAATACATTATATAAAATTATTTCACTTTGGGTTTATTAATTGCCATAATTTCAAATTAGTAATTGACATAACTGATATTTCAACATATCTTCAATATAAATAATAATATGAAGTGAAAATATATTGTAATATCTCAGTGCAAAGTCCCCAATTCTGCCAGACATCACTGTAGTTAGTTTAGTTTATTACCTATCTTCTTTTTTTTTTTTTTTTTGGCTCAATGAACAAATGTTTATTGTACTTTTTTAGTTTCCAAGTACTCTGCTAGATGCCGAGACTACCCCAGAGGAAGCTCTTTAATCTTTAAACCCAGTTGCCCAACAATCCGAGTCCCTCAGGCCTGGGAATCTACTCAGTGCTGCTATAATGTGGAGTAAATTCTTCTTGAGAGGACCAAGTTCTTGCCTCAGGATTGAACAATTAGAGATATCTGTCTGAACTACTTATAAACTGTCATAGCTAAAATGTCACTATTTCATCTACAAAAGCACTCCAGAGTTTAATATCAAATAATTTTACTTTCATTTTGAATTAACTTCAAAATACAACTATTCTAACAATAGGGAAGACATACCAACAAAAAAAGACACGATTTGTATCCATTTCAATGAATGTATATACTAATAAATTATATTAATGTTTTCTCCTAAATGTTGGTGAAAATTTTCTAGAAATCAATTGTGATGAAATCTTCCTTTAAATAAACTTTTCCCTTTTTTCAGGGGGAGAGAGAGTCTAACTATGTCACATTGTTGCTCAGGCTAGAGTGCATTGACATCATCATAGTTCTCTGCAATCTCAAACTCCTAGGCTAAAGCAATCCCCTTGCCTCAGCCTCTTGAGTAGCTGGGACTGCAGGCAAGGGCAACCACACCTGGCTAACTTTTACATTTTTTTTTTTTTTTTTTTTAGAGATGGGATCTTGCTATGTTGCTCAGGCTGCCCTTGAACTTCTAGCCTCAAGCCATCCTCCCACCTTAGCCTCCCAAAATGTTAGGATTGCAGGAGTGAGCCACCACGCCCAGCCAAATTAAACGTTTTGATTTTTGTATAATAAAATACATTTTTTTTTAGAAAACACAAAATCTGGGTTTGGCGTTTACCCATTCACAGCATGATCACATGAAGATTTCCTAAGAAAATTTATTAGAAATAGATATTTTCATCAATTTCTTAAATTTAAGAGGAGGAAATATGCAAGAAAACAAACATATACATAATATTAATGCATGAATATTAATTTTACTTGAGTAATGTTCCTGGTTAAATAATGCTTGAAATTTTATAGCTATTAAAATATTACAATGAAATTATCTCTGTCCCTTTTTAGGATACTTTTGGGGATGTTCAGTGGCCAGTAAATATAGCCTTAATCTATCAGTTTTGTACAGAATTGTGAATTATTTGGGATTGTCTCAATCTGTGTGGGCTGCTATAACAAAATACCATAAACTGGATGGCTTATAAACAACAAACATCTATTTCTCATGGTTCTGGAGGCTGGAAATTCCAAGATCAAGGTGCTGGCAAATTTAGTATTGGTTGAGGGCCCACTTCCTCACAGAGGGTGCCTTCTTGCTGTATTCTCACATGGCGGAAGGATGGGCAAAGGATCTCTCTAGAGCCTCCTTTATATGGTTATTAACCCCATTCATGAAGGCTCTGCCCTCATGACCTTATCACCTTCCAAAGGCCATACTACTTAATACCATCATCAACTTAGAGGGTTTTAGGATTTTAACAGATGAATTTTGGGAGTACAAAAACATTCAGACCATAGCAGGGATTTGATCATTAGTGTGGAATGAAAAGACATGAAAGAGAGAGAAGTAAGTATAGTAGTTTATTAGGGTTATAAATCTTTTGCTCTGTCTTATATTCAGCATTTTATCAGCAATTCATTCAAATGTATTTTCCTCTTACTTTTCTAACTAAACATATTTAAGCACAATTATCTCTCTTTACTGCATGCAATAACAATTATAATAATTTATTTCAGTAATTTTTAAAAATATATACACTGGGTTTGAAAACAGGAGACTATGTAATTGATTAAGTTCCCGGGGAACTTTAATTTCCTCATTTATGTTTTCTAATGGCACCTTAAAGCCTTTCTTTTTTCTGTGAATAGTTAAAAAGAGAATCCATATATATAACATAAAAAGTGACATTCCAAAAGGAGAGTATGAAATATACTTTTTAAATTTTTTCTTTAAATTCTTTTTAGGCTGAACAGGACAATGGCCATCCTCTTCCTGCTTTTGCCAGTCTACACATTGAAATACTGGATGAAAACAATCAAAGCCCGTACTTCACAATGTCCAGTTATCAAGGCTATATTCTGGAATCTGCCCCTGTGGGAGCAACCATTTCTGACAGTTTAAATTTGACCAGTCCTCTAAGAATAGTAGCTCTGGACAAAGACATAGAAGATGTAAGTTAAATATACATATTTTGCTCTTGTTTGTTTAGCACATCTGTTGTTATATTTATTTTAATAGGACATATTTCAAAGATATGGTTACATGAACTATAGAACAGAGAACAGTATCAATATAACTGAGTTTTAGTGTTATAATTCAATTCCAAAGCAAGGATATTTTAAGATATATATTTAATAACTCTTTTTTTCAGTTTGCAGATATTCAGTATATGAAATAAAAAGAGTGTTTCACTTGGTGAAGACTTTTGGGACATTTTAGAGCTGTGCTGTCCAATGAGTGACATATGAACATATATAGCAACATGTAACTATTTAAATTCATTAAAATAAAACAAAACTTAAAGTTATTTAAGCAATATTTTTTATTAACATAGGTTGAGAATTGTTTTATGTAATTACTGATAAGGAAAAATAATGATGTTACTAAATGAGTATAAAAATTATGAAGGCAACCGTAGAGTGTGATTTGGGGAGAATTTTCTTCCATTCTGATGTCATGCTACTAAAGAAAACATAATCAGGGGCAACTGACCCATTCACATTTCTGCCACTGGCTATGTTGATGCTAACATTCCTCTACTCCACCTTGGTGGGAAATGGCCCAGGCTAAGAAAATCAGAATACTTTACCTCCTCAGCCAGAGTGATTGGTATGAAGAGTGGACAGCAAATCTATACAAGGCCAGCCAGAGTCCTCACAGGAGTTTACAGGAAAACAAAAAAGAAGCTGGATGACATGATTTATTAAAGAAGTGGTAATGAATCTGAAGTCTTTCTAGCCATGTTTGCTCACATCATTGAGAAAGCCCATTATCAGTGGGAGAGAAGGAAGCCTAAGAGACACACACAGAGAAGAGAGTCCTGTTGAGTCCCTGTGTTTTAAGTTACAAGGTGCTGGGAACTGTCCTAAAGATTTTAGGATAATTGCTAAAGATTTTTATTTGATTCTGTAAACTACCACAATATTTCCCAAATATATATATGCATTTATGTGTGTGTGTGTGTGTGTGTGTGTGTGTGTGTATTACATAGTTTGAGTTCTGTCACTTGCTTTTTTAAAAGTCCTGACTCTTAGCCATTTCTCACTCTGCAACAGTGCTGTCTGGGAGAACTTTCTGTGATGATGGAAATGTTCTGTAGCTGCACCATCCAATATGGTAGCCACAAGCCATGCAACTAAATGAAAACATAACTTTAAGTTTTGTTTTATTTTAATGAATTTAAATAGTCACATGTTGCTATATATGTTCATATGTCACTCATTGGACAGCACAGCTCTAAAATGTCCCAAAAGTCTTGTTACACAGAGCTTTATCATCACTTCTGTAAATTAAGAGGGTACTTTCAGGGTTTTTTTTTTTTTCTCTTTCTAAAGAAATTTTGTGACCCTTAGCAGAGGCTGTAACAGCTCTTGTGGGCATTCCACCTCTCCCCTCCAGATGTTTTATTTCACTTTTTTATCTCTCTCTGCTTTTTTTTCCTTCCACCCCACCTTTTTGTCCTCCTCCTATTTTATGTTGTGTCTTTTTCAATCATACGTTTTAACGACAGCTAATTGTCATTGAGTTCTTAGTACATGCCAGACAATATAGTAAATGCTTTATCTTGCATTAAATCCCTTAAATCTCACAGAAAACACAATAGATACAATTTTCCATATTGCGGAATGGGGGCATTCAACCTATTTTGAATGCCTACTCTGATCACAGAGTTAGTAAATAATAAAGCTGGACCTTGTGCCAAGGTTGATGGGAAACAAAGTCCTTGATTTTAAGCACTAGTCTAGACAGGCCCTGTCTCTTTTATATACATTGACTATAGTCTGACTATAGTAATAGCTGACGAATGCTATACATTTTCTTCCTGGAAAAGTATACATGAATACACAATTTTATATAGCAGCTCAGGTTTTGAGTTCCCCTAAAGTTTGATCGGTTTCATGAGTCACAGGGAAAAAGTCTTCATTTAGTGAATCCTGATTAGAAAACACCCGGAATCACCTTAGTAAGTTTATTCCAGGCTAAGATAATATATTTTGCAGGCCTGGTGATGTCCCACAAATTTTGGTGTGAATTTTGCTTAGTAGTGACTACTCAGTTTGAAAATTCATAGTGGTTTAGGTCAAACCTAGTGGATATAGTGGTTAGAAAAAGATAAATTCTAAAGTTACACAGTTTTAGATTTATAGCAAAAATTATAGCAAAAATTTGTAGCAAAAATTATTTCTTTATTCTTGCTCAGTATATTTATATTGTTTAGTCATTGCACACTAAGCCCTATGCTTGCTTGTGTGCTCCTGTACTTACGTGGATTGTCTCTTCACTTTAAAATTACAAATGTTAAAATTGTGTTCCAAAGAACTTTGGGAAAGACAGTAGGACTACAGTGCATTAATAAAACAGAGTGAGGGAGAGCTCAGGAGTCCAAAACCTTTGGGAAACACTACTCTTTGAGACTTACAATGCAAGTTAGCCTCTTCAATGGCTTGCGATGTTTCCAAAGTATGGGTTATTAGGGGTTTGGGCTTTGGAGTTAGCTCTGGAATTGACTCCTAGTTCTACCGTGTAATAGCAGTGCAATGTTTTAGCCTCATATTCACTAGGTACCTCATCTTGTCCAATCACCTATATGGTCGTATGGTAGCAGTCATTACAGCCTTGGCCTGCTTCTTCAATTGGGGCTCGTGAGGATGGGCATGGGAGAAAATTTCCCTAAGATAATGCCATGTACATGGAGGGTGGCAGGATTAATATGTTTTGTAAAAACGTCAAGTAATTAAACAATGCATATCTGATCATTTTATTATTGTTTATACCCAACCTCTTTCTAAAATTTATAGTGAGTGGTTGTCATTAGGTGTCTAGAAAGTGAATCTAATCCCTTGGTGACAGAAGTTTTAAAAATATCATATATGGTTTTTATATACCTATAATTTAAATAAGTTCATAGAATATCAGAGAGAGTTTAATCCAACTTCTTACACTATGTGCAATGTTCTCCTAAAACCCATTCCCTAGAAAAGGATGTAACACTTCATTGTGCCACTCAAGCTAGAAACTGGGAACTCTTCCTCGATTTTTATGTTTCCTTCAAGTTCTTGCTATTTTGTCCCCTAATTATTTCTTGAATCTCATTTCTCCTTTCCATCCTTACAACTTCCACGCTATTAGTCTGTTGTTAGAATTCCTTCCTGATCTCCTTATTCCGTTCATTTCCTAATCAAATTCATCTTTCACTCAATGACTAAAATGATTTATTTTAAAGCTCAAATCTGACTATATCACATTTCTTTCTAATATACTTTTGCAGCACTTATTTCTCTACAGAAGAAAATTCAACCTCATGGACATGGCTTTTTCTATCTTTGTACCTAAATATTTCTGCATTCTCAATTTCTGAAACTTCCTACTTCACCTATTACATTTAACCACTACTTGTAGTTTCTTTTATATGCCAAGCTACATCTCATTTAACTATCTTTGTTTGTTACATTTTCTATGCTTTGCAATCTTTCATCTTCTATTACACAGGCTGGCTTGCATAATGTATACACATGATATAATGAAGCATATGCTTCAAAAATTCAAACAATATTGAATTAACTGTTTCACAATATGGCCCATTCCATGATTGGGCAACTCTAATTCTTAGAAAGCTCTTCATCATATTTAGTGGAGATCAGCCTTC
Source organism: Indri indri (assembly GCA_004363605.1). Taxonomy (NCBI): domain Eukaryota; kingdom Metazoa; phylum Chordata; class Mammalia; order Primates; family Indriidae; genus Indri; species Indri indri. The sequence continues at coordinate 29,688 of RJWJ010007029.1, read as the reverse complement.
TTGTAACCTCATCCATTATTCTTTAAATCTTCCACTTGCCAGGAAACAATAAATTTATGACATAGTCATTAATATGTTTGAAGATGTATGTACATCCTTCTGAATTATCTCTTTTTCTGGTGCAAGCACTCTTTATTTTTGTGAAGTAAATTAACTCACTACTAGGATTTTTAAAGATCTGTATTAACAAAATGAAACATCAAGGTCCTTTTAGTTTACAGGCAAGAATTTTACTACATGGTAAAATCTTGCTGTTTTTTAGACTTAGAATTAGTGAAAATAATCAGCATTGGGATAAACTTTTTAAGAAGAGAGACAGGGACATTTCACCTTATACAGGTGTCAGAAATAGAAATGGAGATTTAGCCTCAAGCATAAAATGAGAAGTTGTCACTGGAGGGGTTGGCACTCGTGAGTTGCTTCAAGCATAGCTATGACAGAAGGCACATGCTAAGAAGAGGATAAGTTTGGATCCATTTGTTTAAAAATTAAGTTGTGTTTCTCTCTTCAATTCAGTGGAAAGTAAGACAAAGTTTTAAGAAATAGTAGTGGGGATTGGTGAGTGCCGATGCTTTTCCAAGTGTAGATTTCAGGAAGAAAGAATACTAAAGGTCACAGTAAAACTGAAACTCTGGTGTAGTACAAGTACTTTAAAAAGCATATTATATAAATGTAAGCAATTCATACATAAACATATATATGTATATATATTTGTATATGTCTCTATATATATCTATAAGAAAGAATATTAGTATGTGTATTTTTTATTTACTCGTTTGTTCTTCATATGTGTGTTTGTGATCATTTACATTTACAGTGTTTATTTCATGTCTAATTTGCATATAGGTTCCACCTGGTGGAGTTCCTGTAGGTACTAGGTGTTAATTTTGTGATTGTTCTTTTGGTAATTGCTGTGGTTCATTTCTTTGTTCTTTTTTTTTTCCATTAAAACACATAGGCATTACTTCATTATCACTCATAAAGGTATCTGTAACTACACTACACAAATTTAAATATATTTACATCATGTTATTGATTATAGTACTATGAAATTGTATAGAATACAAATTTCATTTTGAAATTAGACAAAGATTAATTATTAATTTTTTTTAGTCCATGACAAACATTAGTCATTTATCATGCCATTTTTTCCCTAAAAATGTTTGAGATTAAACCTTTTTAAAGTAGATACTTCAGGCACCTACTGCCAATTAATTAAAATTGACAGATGAGATAAATTTCTTTGTCATTTCTTTTCATGCTTTGTCATTTTTATGTATGCACTTAAGTGTGTGTATATATGTGTGGACATATATATATATTTCTATATTGTATGTGCATATATATGAGCATGCATATAATCTTGTGTGTGTGTGTGTGTGCTATCATATTTTGATTCCCATTAGAAAATTGGTTTAAATTCAGTAGACTGTCATATTTGAATGTAGTTCTATGTGATGGGATGCTTTTGTTTATTTTTACTTTTATTTACCTTTGCATTTATATATGGATTTACTTTAGCATTTATTCTTTCTGTTCCTTATGAGTGCATGCCAGAGTTTATTTTATTCTCCTGGAAAATAATATACAAATCGATGAAGGAATATATCATACTTTTGGTATATACCAAAAATATTGACATATATTAAATTTAGGGTAAAACAAATATTACTTTGTATCAGGGGAAAAGATCATTTATTAATCAACTCTCTGTGTACATATTGATTTAGAACACTAATACTCATTTTAAATAAACTCATAGACACAACAACTGCATAAAATCTACTGTCCCCATTAGAATATTAAGGCAGAGTATTATTTGTCCATTTACTTCCTAGTTCATTAAACTTCTGAGCGTGTGACTCTTACATGATCAAGGGTATTAAAAATAAACAAATGTTGACTAAATTTGAGTCATTAACTGTAGGAATTGTAAAATTCCAATATATTTGTGAAATTAAAACATATTAAAATGTAGCTTGACAAAAAATAATTTGTTTATAAAGGAATTGATAGGAGATGGATATTGGACTTCCTATGCAGATTGTTCCTTTAAAAAATTGTTATACCTGGACTTATTTCTTGTCAAAAGCAGCAAAATCTTTAACTGTAAATATTGTCTAACAAAACAATAGGTTTGTTGGTATTGACATGTATTCATTGAAATTTGACACTGATATTACACGAAATTTCCATAAATTTCACAAAATGATGTATTATAATTTTTGAAACACTCCTTATATACCATATCTGAAACTAGTAGTATCTTTACAAATGAATCTAAAATATTAAACTTTGAATGATAATTTGTTGAACAATTCTAAATCTGTCTTTTTCAATTTTTATACTTGAATAAATGACAAGATACTTACCAATAACATTTATGTATATAGATATTTATATGTATAGATATAAAAAAGGTCATTTTAAGTATACGTAAATGACAAAGAGTTATATTTTAAGCAGTTATATTTTAGCTTTTCGTATGGCATTATTTCTTTCCAGTAAAACAAGTAACATACCATTCTGGGAAATGTTACCTTAGTCTATAGTTAGTTATTATAAAAGGACTCAAGAGATAGAGAAAATTAAATTATCAAAGGACCTTTAATGTCTTTGGTTATACAATATGATAGAGTCTGTTTATGGAGTATTGATGTATGTATCATCTTCAAATGGCAAGCATTTGACAAAAAACAAAAACCTTGGGACCTTCATAAAATTAGTAAAACAGAATTGTGCTACTTATAACATAACCATATTATACTACGTTCACATATGCGCCACATGTTCACAAGTCAATACTCATCGCAGTATTGCATTATAACAATACTTGACATATGAAAACGCTTAAAAACGTGGTGAACATATGAATAAATATATCTAACAAATTTACTAACAGAAGCTACAGTTGAATGGAAGAAAAGAAATTTAGAGAAACTTAAGGTATAAAGGTAGTAGAGAATGACAGAAGGATTTGAACAAAAGAAAAAAAGTAAATATTTGGTAAGTTACACAGCAAAATTTGTTCATCATGCATTATTAGGGCCTAAAGAAATGAGTAAAGTAAAATAAAGTATGCTAGATGGCACCGATGGTATATTTGTAAAAGAGAAAAAAATATGAATTGAAAAGCCCGGTGATTAGGTAAAATCAAGGATAAACACTCATACTTTAGTTTTTCGAAACTTTTAGTTGATCGAAACTGCGTGTTAACTAACATTTTTTATCATCTCTAAAATAATTGAATTTCATCACAATTGACTCTAAAATGTAACAAAAGAACAATAATCCTCAAAAAATATAGCTAAATATATTTAGTTATATGCATTTTCTAATATAATTTACTTTTATAGATAATTTATTGTAAAAAATTAACATATTTTGTTAGTCAAAATATCCCAATTTCTAGTTATATCAAATAATTGGCCTCAAGACACTGAAATGGAAACAACTGAAGTGCCTGTTTGAAAATATCAGATTGTAAAGCCTCTTGGTCTTTCTTTTGATATCTTTGATCATTTAAAAACAACTAGACCAATGTAAGTTATTATCTATAGTATTAATATTTTAGTGTTTCAGGATAAATGTAGCACAGTGACCTTAAATCAAAATCATGGACATAGAAGCTACCACAGAATGAATATTATGAATATATAATTCATTTCAGGTTTAAATGAAACCATTCATTTCAAAATTATTTGAAATATACACATATCACAGCTTTTAAAAGATGTGAAAATCAAAGTATATTGTGGATGAAATCATGTCCACTTTTTATTACAGTAGTATACATTACCACTTTCGCATTTTACATAGAAATTTGAAACATGAGTTCTATTTTTTCAAATGAAAACATGTTTAACAATTTCCTACTCTCTGCTCTGCCTTAAGCCCTTAATGCCAGACTTAAAAAAGTGTTTTATAATATTAAATAACATTTCACATCATACTATGCATATTACTTTAAATAGTACCATATTCTATAAAAATATCTTATCATCTCTTTTTCCTAGGCTTCCTGATATAGTCTTTGCCCCACTTGGCTTCCTTTCTGCTACACAGACACCAATCCAGGCCTCCCCGCTTTATGTCATTGTTCTTTCTTTGAGTTGCAAAAATAATGTCTTATCTTTCAGGGATGACAATGAAATTGTGAAGGGTTTCCATGCTATGTTAATTACCTCTCAGTCCTGAATTTTGAAATACCCTTTTCTTTAAGTATTTATCTTTTTTCTCTATATACTTTTCTATCAGGCACATGTACTTAATTCACACATTTTCAATCAAATCATCTGAAATATTTTAGTTAAAATAAATATTATGTTTCCCTTTGGAGAATCTTTACAACATTAAAATAAGGAAGAGTAAGCATGATATTTGTAGGTAATGAATAATACATAACCAATTTTATTTCTATTTTGCATTATAATTGAGAACAAGATACTAATATGCATATGTGCACTTTATTACTACAAATGAAGTAATTATAAAATCTTATTGCTAAAAGTCTGGACTCCAATTTCTTTCTCTTGCTTTTACTGCTTATTTTTGAGCCCATTAAAGTTCTGGAAAATACTAATATCAAAAAATCAGTAAGAATATATTTAATTGGGTTATTTTCTTTTCTTCTTTCTATTATTTTTCATTTTTTTCCACATTAATTATACTAGTACTTATTTTAGTATTTTATATTCCACAATATGAGTCACCATCTTTTTGGATACTTCAGCTCATTTATGAGTTAAGTATTTAGTTAAATCTCTCTTTTCTTTAGAAATTCTTAATAAATTTATTTATATTTTTGCAATAAATTTCAAAAAGTAACTACCAGATAATGAACTGATAACTGCATTATTTATTCAACATTTTAAATAATGGCATTTTTTTTTCAAAGACAAAAGACCCAGAGCTTCACCTTTTTCTGAATGATTACACTTCAGTCTTCACGGTTACGCAGACTGGTATCACTCGCTACCTCACCTTACTTCAACCAGTGGACAGGGAAGAACAGCAAACTTACACCTTTTCGGTAAAGAGATTTCATGTTTGTGTGTTTGTGTGTGTGTGTGTTTGTGTGTGTATTTAATTGACAGAGCTGTCTGGTTAAAACTTAAAAGGTCAATGATTTGAGGGGAAAAATGCAATATTTTCAACATCAAGGAGAATATCAGTAACAAAAATTCTTCACATGTACTTCTCCTTGTTTTGTTAATAAGTGTGTGGAGCTATATTAATATTTTCCCCGTAGAAGAAAAAAACAATGCTTCAGGACAAAAACAAGCAAATGGGAATTTCAGTCATCATCTTACACTATAATTGATTAAAATTGAGAATTATTTCCTAACATTTTTTGTTGTTGTTGTTGTTGTTATTACATTTTTAATTTTGTCATAGGTTTTAGCCAGTGATTCTCAACTGGGCATAATTTTTCATTCAGAGAACATTTGGTAATGTCTGGAGGCATTTTTGGTTGTCACAATTGTAAGAGTGTGCCGCTGGCATCTGGTGGATAGACATAAAGGATGCTGCTAACTAAGCACCTTATAATACAGAGAACATCCCCTCACAACAAATAATTATCTGTCCTAAAATGCCAATAGTACTGAGGTGGAGAAATTGTGCATTAAGCTAATCAAAGGGAAAAAAGTGAAGGTTGTTAAAATTGCTTTTATAAATATATATCATGACATAAGAAAAAATATATATAACTTGTATAGTAGGGTTGAGAGATAAATTCAGATTAAAAGGAAGTTCTAACTATATCCAAATTCTTGAAACAGATATAGGAGAAAGATGAGCTGATAGAAAGCACAAGTTATGGGATTTATATAGGAGTTCTTCTGGAGAAACCTACACAGCAGAAAACCGGAACTTCCAGACTAGCTTATGTGACAGTTAAAACTTAGATACAGAGTGGATTTTAGAAGTCATTCAGAAAAGGACGGTGGTGTTTTAGCATTGATTTTGTTTGTCAGGCGTTCTTAAAATGTTGATACTGTAATTATATATCACTATTAACTAATGCTAATGAGTCCTTTAAAATTTACCCTTTTGTGAATTACTAGAATACAATATATCTAGGTCAACTACTTTCTTGACTGATATAAGCATGTTTACTGTAAATCGCATTGTATACAAAATATGTAAAAGTAGAGAACATTTTCTGGTTAATGTTTTTAAGGATTAAATTACAGTTAACTCTTAAGAATCAGCAATGTTATTAGCCCACTTTAAGCCTCTAAGACATTTCACACATCTGCTTATTTAAAATGTGCTTTTAGTTGAATACATCAAAAGCAAAACAGAATCCCCAATATTTGCTTCTTAGCACATTAAAACACTTTTAATATTGTAGGATTATATTTTATTGCTTTTTAAATCAACAAAACATTTTAGCATATTTTTTAAATTGTAAATTGCATGTAAGAAACTTTTTAAACTGTAAAAGTGAATTCTGTACTGCTTATATTTGCATGACTTCTCTATTAAGTATATTTTTCTACCCCCAAAGATAACAGCATTTGACGGTGTACAAGAAAGTGAGCCAGTTATTGTCAATATCCGAGTGATGGATGCAAATGATAATACTCCAACATTCCCTGAAATATCCTATGATGTCTATGTTTATACAGATACGAACCCTGGAGACAGTGTCATACAGGTAACTACCCATATAATATAAGGGTATACTCAAAGCAGTTCTTTCCAAGGGCATCACACAATGTATTTCCTAAGAAATTGCTTAAGAAATGAAAACGAATTTCAGGCTTATCATATGGCATAATTTAGGTTAAAAGGCTTTAAATTTATGTCCTCTTTTCACATAAAAGTATATCTGCGTGGACTCTAAAGTAGACTTAACTAGTTATTAGATGTAAATATAGCTATCTGAGGTACTTGACCTGTTTATAGTTGATTTTTAAAATTTAGCATACTGAATATATTTAATGAGTATACTAAACATATAGTTTAAATCTTGAAATTATTTTGCATTGTTGTAGAAATGGATTAAATTTCCCTTGGTGATAAATACAAAAGACTGCCTTAAAAAAATTGGTGGATAATCCTATTTAATATTAGTTGGATAAAATATAATCATTATATCAGTTAAAAAGTAGATTAAATAGTAAATGGTACCTTTGAAAATACATAAATCAGGCAAAATTCTCATCTACAATTTGTCTTATTTTTACCATTAGTTGTACTTACTATATTGAAATAAATTGTAAGTCATATCAAAATCTTTATGTAGTCTTACTATTCTGAGTATAAATCATAAAGTAAGAATATTCTTCCTTAAGGATATTTTGGAATCTGGAGAGTAGTTGACTCCAGGACTTTTCAAACTGGCTATGCAACAACATTATCTAGGGAACTGTCTAGAAATATGAATTACCAAGATTTATGTCAGCTTTTCTGGATCTGAATCTCTGTGAGATGTACTTAAGTAGTCAATATGAAAAACAAATCCCAAGGCTTTCAAATGCCTAGCCACTGGAGACCATTGATCTAGATTTTCCTCTAAACCTCACAGTCAGACCTAATAATTTTAAGTTACTTTTAGGCCAGCAAGGCCCTGATCTGATATACTTTTTAGAGTATTTGAATGGCTTTGAATTATTCCAAATGATTTATATAAACTAAATAATAATAAATAACAAATAAATAATATATATTTTGTTACTAGATGAATAGTTCATGGTATTAAAAAAGGAGCCCAAGTGCCTCAACAATGTACTTAATTTTCATGTTATGGTCCTTGTTTTTCTCTCCAGCTTTGTCTTTGGCCCTCTAGTCCTGTACTTAAGCATCAGTCATACTGAACTATGTACCTCCAGTCATCTGATCGTTCTTGCTCTTTCTCATTTTCTGGAATTATTTCTGCCTTGAACTCATTCTCTTCTAATTATGGCTTGACTACTTTGTTCTTAGCCTTTTAGATTCTTTTCTTTCTATGGAAGCATCCCTTAGTAGTTTTCAGTAGGTAGTTCCTAGAAATTCTTTCTTAGTAGTTCCTGTACTTGCAATTGAGCAGTAACCTAGTAGCTTGTATCCAAGATGCTGTGATACAATGAGAAAACTTCTCTAATTGCCTGGTGTTAATAGCCCCCAGAACATGCAGGCATACACACCCATTCTTTCTCTATACGTTAGCTTCTCTCATCAAGATCATAGACCTTATAACCATTTGAAACTATATTTTTTCTTTCCATCACTGCAAATTGAGTTCAGTAACTCTAAGTGTCTTTTTTGCCACTTTAATGAACAGCACATGCCAGACATATTAGCCATGCAGTAAATATTTATTCAAAAGATGATCACCAACTTTACAGTATCTAATTGTTAATGTAAATTAGAAAGATTCAATGCTATTCTTATTTTATTAGTAAATTAAGATATGCTTTCTTGAGTTATATAGAAAGTTTGACATGATAGCCTGAGGGCTAGAAATTCACCCGAACATTTAGCATATATGTAAATATCCTCTGGTGTGTATGTGGTAATGGCGAAAAAGGTTTCAAATTGCCACAGTAAATTTTATTCATATATTGGTTAGCAGATGTCACATTAATGAAATTAATTTGTTTTTACCCATTTTTTTTGAGGGCAGAACTGTAATTAGTTCAATTCTGTATCCATAGCATCTGTATCCAGTGCTTGACAAATAGTATATGTTTAATATAGTAGACGCTTTATAAATGTTTGAGGACGAAAGAAAGGAGGACCAGCAGACAAGTAGGAATGAGTGAATAAAAATATGAATGAATGAGAAGATGTACATTTTTCTTAACTGAGGCAAATGAAAAATTAGTTTCTTCTGATAAAGGAATGACAATCATTGTCATGTTCTTATTTAATGAGACCTGATTCTCATCTCTATAATGACATAATTAGAAATAAAAGTAAGTTTATACAGAAAAACAGCCAGCAGGGAACTAGAAAGTGTAACTAATAAAATGACAGCAATTATGTGGTAGAATTGTATCTCAACAGTGTTTGCTTTAGGGGATCAAAAGCTGGTATTCTGGTATTTGAAGGCTATAGAAGTTAATTTACCTTTTATATCTCTTTATAAAACATATCTTGCCTTGCCTTTAAAGACTTATATTTTATACATTTCCATGAACTGTGAAATTATGAAGATAGATTGTTATTAGTGTCTAATGCCTACAATTTTTTTTAAATTATTTAAAAACCAAAGAATGAAGCTTTATAATTAGCATTTTTAATGTTATTCCAAGTATGCGGTAAAAGAATGATGTGACTATAAAGCATCCTCCAAGAGACTGGAAGTAAAAGAAAATAGATTCGTCACTGAGAGAAAAAAATTAACACCAAAAAAAATGATATAAAACTGTGATCTGCAAATGCCCTTTAGTGATTACAACATAGGTTCCTATGCTTCACCTCGTCAAAATACCTCCACGTCGCCCCAACAGAAGATCAATTTCCTGTTTGATTAGTGTCAGGTCCAGCCTCTTGGTGGACTGTTGTCCTGGTTCACTGGCTCCTTGCTTGGAAAAACCACAAGCAGGGCCTGTGCAACAGAGTGAATGCAGACAGGAAGCAATTCCACACAAACAGCTTTTATTGCAGAAAAGAAGGAAGCTATACAAAGGGAAAATACATTCCAGAGAGAGGAACGGGTCAGTTTCTATGAGTGAAGAAAGACGTTAAGGACTCCCAGGTGGTTTCCTTTTATTGGCCTTGCCCAGGAGAGGGATTACAGGAAGGATGGGATGTTAACAGATGATTGATATATGTGATTCTCAGGTGTTCTGCATTTTCCTGCAGTCCCTTTCCCTGACTGGTCCCTGGCTTTCTCTGCCCCTAAGAAGCACCCTCTTTGCCTGTATCTGCTACCTGCAGATTTGGTCCCCGCCTAAGAGTTAGCAACCTGATGTCAAAAAGACTGAAAGTGTTAGAAACAAAGGTGGCAATGAGCACTCTCAAGAAAAAAAAAAAGCCTGGGATAACAGGTTTTAATTGTTGTAATATCATTTTCATTGTACCATAATACTATTTAGGCCCGATATGAATATATACTCAATTATTTGAGTATGATATCTTCTTATTATGAGGGAGCTATCCTTTCTACAAGAATTGAATAGTTTGGTCGTAAAGAGGTAACTAGGTCCTTGTTAAAAGTTTTCAGTTATAAATTAGACTTCTGACTCAATATATGCAATATATGCAATACATTCTCTTTATAAAACAGATCTTGCCTTGTCTTTAAAGATTTATATTTTTTATATTTCCATGAACTATGCAAATTATGAAGATAGATTGTTGTATGGGAAGATGCTGATGAAGATGAAGATGCTGCTTTAGGCAATACTCCTCTTAGTGTGGTTCATGACATATACATGAGAATCACTCTGGTCCTTTTTCTTATGTTTGATTACAGTAAAAAGAACCAGAGTGATTCTCATGCATGGGGGTCATGAACCACACTGGAATGAGCATTGCCTTAAAGCAGCATCTTCATCTTCCACAACTAAAACTGAAGTGCAACCGTATTATTAGCACATTACATTTTGGGGAAAATTGCTGACATGGAGAGAATTTATTTTTCAATTCATGCAGACCATTTTGTGGTCCATCAATGAAATCTTACAGGTTGACACTAATGGATATCATGTTGCTGTATTCTTATGATTTCATTCCACATATTGCTAGTTTTCTTATAAAATCAATTGCTCTATATCAAAGATATAGATTTTAATGTGCTATTGTAATATTTTAAAGATGTAGATTTAAATATCAATAGCTAACTACCCAACTCACATACTCCATAAACACTGTTCCTAAACATTTGCAATTCTCTTACATCAATGATTCTCAGTCATAATTGAATATTTGATTTCTGTCTGACATGTATAATAAAAACTATCATATGACAGGCACACTAAAAGTCCCAACTTATGCAAGGTATCCATGTAAAAAAACATTCATACCCCCTTAATATATTGAAATTTTTAAAAAGTAAAAAAAAAAAAATCAATGCCTACCTTCTATCCTAAAATACTTTTATTTAAATGATCTTGCCACCCGTAATAGAATCACTTGGAGAGATTTTATTTAAGAACATGAAGCAGCTCTAATATATAACCAATGGAGAATCATTGCCTTAAACTTTAACAGTATTTTGTAACACTGACTAATTGTATTTCTTGAGTCATTAAAATGGAGTCCCAAACAGAGGCAAGTCTCTGATCCTCACTTCATGTCTTTCTGTTTTTCTTGTTCTTCAATTCTCCTTATCTTCTTCTGTCATATTTCTCACATTTCTTTTCTGGTTTAGAGTCCACTCATTTCCATCTCTGCAATCCGTTACTTATTCTATTTGTCTCACTACAACAATCTCTTTGTCTCCACTGATTCCTTCCCTTTAGCCTATAAACATTTTTAAATATCCCCATGCCTTGGCCTAAACACTCCTACAAGATAGAATTCTTCATGTTGCTATTAATATCTCCTTTACCTCATTGACAAAATTATCTAAATTTATCAGTCAAGTGCCTGCATATCTATAGTCTCTATCTCTATATTTGTATCTATATAATCTGGATTCTGCTCACATCACACAAATAATAATAATCACATAAAATCATACATATCATCAGTCTATCTCTAAATGTCAAACTCAAAAGCACTTCTCAGTTCTTAATCTATGTGAAACTCTCAACTTCATGCTTTTATGGAAAACATCCCTGGTTCTCATCCTAGCTCTCTGTTGGCTGAGGGACATTGCCACTGGCTCCTTATTCAATTATCACCCTTTAAATATTACCATTCTTTAACAATCTATATATAATTCTTCTCTCTTTCATCTATTCCCAAGTTTTCAATCATCACCTCCATTTATTTTTGTGCTTCCTAAAGTTAAATGCCCTGTGATGACCTCTGGTCCTGAACATCAAGCTGATATTATAGGTACCTGCTGGACATGACAATGAGCATTTTTGACACTCACTTCAAACAGGACATATTACAAGATCAATTAACTATCCATTATCTTTCTTCTAATGCACAAGCCCACAGACTGAATATGCACATCCAGTCCTCTTTGGAGCCCACTATACTGTGAAGCTCAGCATTAATCTTTAGGTTACACAGCAGCAGGCTGTGTTTGTTTTCACTCCCCTTCACCTGCATACATCCAAATTATTGTTCAGTTTATGCCATTTCTATTTTAAAATGTATCTGTCAGTCATCATTTCCTGCTTTTTTTTTGTTAAAGACTTAGTTTTGTAGAGAAGTTTTAGGTACACAGAAAAATTAAGAGGAAGATACAATGATCTCCATATATTCTGTGCCCACACACATGCATAGCCTGCCTATTATTAACATCCCCCACCAGAGCAATATATTTGTTATATTAATAATTGATAAGCTCACATTGACACATCATAATCACCTCAAAAGTCTATAGTTTGAATTAGTGTTGACTCTTGGTGTTATACATTGTGTGGTTTCGCACTAATGTATAATAACATGTATCTACCATTGAAGTATCATACAGAGTAGGTTCACTGCCCTAAAAATCCTTAGCTCTGCATATCAATTCTTCTTCACTGCTCCCTCCTGACAATCACTGGTCTTTTTACTCTCCCCACCATTTTGCCTTTCCATATAGTTGGAATCATACAGTATGTAGCCTTTTCAGATTAGTGTCTTTAAAGCACGTAATAATATGCAATTACATTCCCTTCATGTATTTTCATGGCTTGATAGCCCTATTCTTTTTAGTGCTGAATAATATTCAATTGTCTGAATGTACCATAGTTTATTTATTCATTCTCCTATTAAAGAACATTTTGGTTGCTTCCAAGTTTTGGCAATTATGAATACAGCTGCTGTAATAATCTGTGTGGCAGTTTCTTTGCATGGACATTTAAGTTTTCAACTCTTTTTGATAAATATCAAGAAGCAGGATTGCTGGATCATGTAAGAATATGTTTAGTTTTGTGAAAAACTACCAAACTGTCTTCTAAAATGGCTGTACCAGTTTGCATTCCCACCATCATTTCCTTTTTTGTGCCTATGCTCGGTGGTAAATAAAGCTGCTGTAGTAACTATGATCGGCAACCTGGCTATTTCTGCAGATTCCCCACCACACTGCTCCAAATGATTCAGAACACATCCTTATCCTCCTAAAAGGCCTACCAAAGGAAAAGTCCAGTCTCCACACATGCAGTCAAGAACATCTTCAGATATTTTTGTCTCATTTCCTGCTACATGACTCCATGTAATTGGCCTCAAGAACATACAGGTTTTTGTTTTGTTTTGTTTGTTTTTAGCATGGATTGTCCTTCCCATTCTATACCTATTGACATCTCTTTCAGATATAAAGGTTTGATCTGAGTTATAGCATTATTTTCATTTTTTTAGGATACAGTTCAAATGTTACCTTTTGAATAAACCTTTATTTTCCCAGCATATCATAATTAATTGTTCTTTTGACCATGCTTCCACCTACCAGCTACCAGCTCTATCTTCCTCACATTTTATTGTACTTTGCATTAAAGTTAGCTTTTATAAGTCTGTCTATCCTACTGAACTGTAAATTCCTTTAGGAGAAAAACTCTTGATGCTCTAACCACCAGTGGTCAACATAATGAGTTACACACAGTAGGGATTTAACTAAAATCAATTGAATTTAATTCCCTCACTTAATGCACTCTCAATCAGATTAGAAAAAGCCTCATTTTAGAAATGTGTCCTGTTTGGTTTGAGAATTCTATCATACACAAAATGTTGTCTCACATAGCTCTTTCTCAAAGTGATCTCTCACTTCACGGCTTTAGGCAAGATACTCCTTACTGCTCTTAATATGGAAACATATTTTAGATTGAAAACATTTCTGATATATTTCTCTCAGTTATGCTGTATTACAGATCATTGACTGTCAGAGCTAGAAATGACTTTGAAAATATTTTTGTTCATAGACTAATTTTATAGAAAAATTTTGAGTTAGTATGATGATAAATACTTGTTCCAAATTCACGAAGTTAATAAGTGGCAGAACTGTTGTTGAATCCAATTGAAAGAAAATAGAATAGGGCACCAGACTAGCTAGTTTTGTCCCCTTCTGCTACTTGGTACCCTTACATGACTTTAGACAAATAGCTTAGTCTTCTATACCTCAGTTTTCTGAACTTTAAAATGGTTATAAGATCGACCCTACAGGAGTGTTTCGGTAAGTTAATTGTGTAAACTACTATCCCATGTGCATTTGGCAAATGATGTATGCCTGTTGCCTTATTGTTGTACCATTCTTATTAATTACATAAAACACAATTATTAACATCCCTCGCTACCTTATCTGTTTGTATCTTTGTATGTCATGTGTATTATTTAGTGCTCTGTAGAGGACATATGAACATGACATATAAAATTATATGTTAAAATTCTTTTTTATAATTTCCAACATTGAAGTTTAGGATAAACCTATGTAATAGTTTAATGACTCCTGACAATTTATTTCAAATATTGATTTTGTTTTCTGTAGTGTGTGTGTGTGTGTGTGTGTGTACACAAATATGTGTGTATGATACATGATTAAAGTTTGAGGGTTATATTTATTTAAGGTATTGATGGTGTTTGCTATTTCAGCAAATACCAGATAAAGACTTGATGAGCAAAGCTTGCAAAAATGTACACATACTTTTACATTCATACACAATTTTATTTATATTTAAAACTATTTAATTTTACTGAAGACTGTACAATTTCTTATCTAAACCTGTTTGTGTTAACATTGAAGTATATACACCAAAACATAATTCTTAACTAATACAGGTTATGCACTCATGCTGCAGACTTTAATTAAGTTTGAAGTTTTGTTATATCTGTAATTTCTTCAAATGGATGATATTCCCCACCCAGGGAATACCTTCCATTTAGTTGCTCAAGCTGGAAAACAGTTATTCTTGACACCTTCTCGTTAACTCCCACCTCCCAATCTATTACCAAGTCTTACCAATTTTTCCTCATGTACATATCTAATATATCTACTTGTTTCTCTTTCCACTGCCACCATCCTGGTAATAGCCACCATTAACTTTTACTTAGACCACTGGAATGCCCTTCTTTGAGTATTGTGTCTCCTCTCTTCCTCTTCTTCATTCAGTAGACAGGGGGCTATCTTAAATTTGAAATTGAATCAAATAATTCCCATGCTGGATCCCTTCAATGGCTTTCCACCGCTATAAAAATAAAGCTCATAATCTGTATCCTGCATGATCAATTTTCTGATTAGTGTTTAATTTCATTCCTTATGATTCACTCTTTCCTTCTTTGGTGTGATGCTCCTACTGTTACTAGATAACTCTTATTCATATGCTTTTCATCATTTAGGTCTCAGTTTAAATGTCACTTCCTCAAAGAAGCCTTCCATGATTCCCCTTTCTTAATTTTTCCTCCTTTATTATCTTGGAGCATGCTGATTCTTCCTTCATAGCACATTTCAAAATTTCTAATCATACTTTTAAACTATCAGCTTCACTTATTTGATTATAGGCTCAAATGAAGTAAAAATATCGCCAGTTTCTTTCCATTACTTTATTTCTTCTTTCATCATTATTGCATAATTAACATCATACACAGCCACTGGAACATAGTAGACTTTCAATAAATATTTGTTTCATGAACAAATGAACAAAAGAAATAATGATGTAGACAAAATAAGATTAGGGATTTTTGCATGAGTCTTGGGAATTTACCTGTATTTCAAGTAAATGCATTTTTAAAAATTAATTAATCAAACTATGTATATGTTAGTATCCCTAGTACATAGTACTTCCAAATTTGATTATTCAGAAGATTTTTCAAAAGTTTGTAAGAGGCTAATCAATCTTACTGAAAATATGTCATGAGAAGTCAATCATATAGGCTTTTAGAGAGTCAAAGTTGAATAATTAACACATTTATTCAAAAATCATTTATTGTGTGGGGTGTTTAAAATACTAGGCACTGTGCCAAATATAAGGATTAAGGAAAATATTAACATTAAATTTATGATATAAAGTAATTACTATACTACTAGTGAAGAAAGGCATATATTATTTCAGTTTTACCATATATAGCAAATATAAATCATATCATGAAATTAAACATGCTGAAATTGTTAACATGCAAGTAACTTTTAAGGCCTTAGTAGTTATGTTGTTTAGATTGGGCTTTCCCATTTGATAAATTTGGAGAAAACACTAATGATATTAATATATTAATCACAAACACCTGCATTTTGAATTTGTATAACTGTAAAAAGGAATATTTGGCTTTTATATTATTTATCAGACATTATCCCCCTTTAACAGCTTTCAAAATAAAATGTATTTGTAAATGCAATTAAATTATTTAATTTTATATTCAACTAGCATGTTTTTGGATTGTCATATTGAAAATTTTCCAATTTTGTTGTCCAATTTCAACAATTAATGCCTAGGTGCTTGCATTTTTGTGAAGCTTTTTGTTTATTTGTATGTGATTGTTTTTACAATCATATAAGTGATACAATTTTTATGTTGACAATATTCTCTCCCATTATTACAGTTTTAGATGTTTCTTGTTTACTAGATAATTGACAAAAGTTAATACTGCTCCACAGGAAAAGAAAATGTACAATATATTTTATAATTTTTTTCCTTTACTGCATGTTCTATATGGAGGGACATAAAACATTTTGCCAAAGTATTTTAGCTTTTCTTCACCTGTTGTTTCAAAAAAACTCTCTTTCCCTCTCAACTTCTCCGTAGTAAATTTTGTTACATTGTCGAAGCATAGTCTTCTGAAAAATAGTTGAATATTGAGATATTTCAAATACAGAGAATCTTAGGGGAAAAAAAGCTACATTGAAATGGAGCAGAAAGGACTTTTGAAAGCCTAACAAAAGAAAACAACCCTGATATCTACGTACATTACAAATATATGTTATATGTATTTTCTTGGCCAAATTCTAATTTAATGTATACACATTTTTATGTGCTTAGCACTAAACTAACCTCTCTGAAAAATACATAGGATGAACAAGACACAGTGTCAACTCTTTGGAGTTTAATATATTTTGCAAAAAACAATAATCCTATTCACAGTGAAATAATCAGAAAATATCACAAACCATTATTGAATTGTTAAATTTTATGGAAAAGACTAAGAGTATTATAAGAATTCATCAAAAAGTGGGTGAGGATGGTAATCTGTTAGGGCTTAAATAATTGGGAAGACGTCATTGCTGATTAGAACTTCATGAACCTATCAAAATGCTTAGTATTCAGATAGGCAGGTAAAGATGATACGCTATTATTAGAAATTGAATGATATGGCCAAAGACATGATAATTTCATGAGGCATTAAGGATACCAATTTGACTGCCATTGAGGAGGAGAGGAACTGAATGGTAAAAATAAAATGCTTTTCTTATACTAAATCAAATATATTTTGGTTTATTCTTCCAGTCTCCTTGTCATTACAGTTTTTTCTGTACTTTTGTGATGTCTTTTTTTTCTCTATAACAGCAATTATGTTAAAGATAGTTCTCTTTCATATCTCCTTTCTTAGACCACCTGCTGTTTGACAGAAATTATTCTGTCTGTATTCTTTTACACTCTTCATTTTTCAGTGTCCAGCATCTGGCACAAATTAAGGTCTGAATAAATCAATCAGTTTATTTATAAATTATTTTAAGGGGACTATTGTTCATAGCAGATTAGTTGATATTGGCATTGTAGACAATATTAGATTTTTAAAAGAAGTATTAAAGAATAGGTCCTTAAATTAAAGGGTTAGGCTAATGAAATGGGGATTGATAGAAGTCGACTTTGAGAAAATCCTTATTTGAGGTAATGCGAGTATAAGTTGAGCATGAAAGAATGCACTGGCATTAGAACATTTGAGTTTCCAGTTTACAGTCTCAGAGTTTGAGTAATTAAAACCACTAAAAAAGGATCATGAAGTTGCCACAAAAAAGAAGCAAGCCCCCTTCAAGTTATCAGGCAATAGAAAGAAATGCTTTAAAGTAGGTCTTCTTATTATTGTTTGATTCCTTGGATTTTTATCAGGAGGAAGAATACACAGATGGGAGATTCATTTTCAGTAACAATCCTTGGTCCATAAAAATCAATCATGATGTTATTATTAATGATGTTGATACCTTTTTCTGAATAATAAACCCAAGATATATATTTGCCAACCATGTAAATTACTGAAGTGCTCATCATCTTGGATTATTCTAGGATATGCTGAAATATGCTGAACAGAAGAGGGGTAACCAGTAGCTTGGTATGCTTTTTAGTTTTAAAGCATCACGGGTTCACATTAAGGCCAGTCACATTAGTTGAGACCAGAGAGAATAACTCTGGAAATGAATAAATTTTCAGTGCACAATGTTCTTGACCAACAGAGGTGTCCAGAAGGAGTTATTGAAGAACTTCCTAAATTTCATTGATTCATGAAGAAATCAACAGACATAAAATTGAAACCACTGTATTATCGTCTTCGTCAGAAATCACAAAGTGGATGTCCAGTGATAATTCAATGAGCAGGAGTCTTAAGCTTAGACGGACTACCAACTTTGAGAGATCCAATAGGCCTCACCCTGTTACAAGTTCATTTAGTTTTAAGTAAGGATAAAGGACAGGCAACAATAGAGCCTTTATGGCAATGTTGTATAGTGGAAGTCTTATGACCTTTGGATATGACTTTTTATGTCTTCTAAATCATCTGCCCTGAGGATGTGATAACCCCTTGCTACATATTTCTATGGAATTTGCTTAAAATTTTTCTTATACCAACTTTTATAACATCTAGTGCATAAAAATAGTCTTACTAAAACACTGGTTATCACCAGAATGTATTTCATTTAGTAAAGAGTTGGAATTCCCTTTGCAAAACAAATTAACAACCATAGATTCTCCTAAGTTTTCTACTTCCTTAGTTTTTGAAAGACTATTTGTTCCACTTATCCTCTATTATTACTTACATCTTTGTACAAATGTTGATAGAGGCATTCACCTGTATATGTAAGTTTTCCAAATGTAACTTAAATTCATTCTCTGGTGAATCTTTCTACATGGATATTACCTAATTTGTGAATTTTAGGTTTCCTGTCCAAATAATGTTTATGTCCTAGAGACCAACATCTACTTAAGTTTCACTTTTATCTAACTGCATAAGTAAAGTGAAAATTTCTTATTATATTGTAGAGCTGAGGCAGAGATTAAATATTTAATATAGTGCACTTTAATTAATATTACCATATTATTTCCTCGACTTTCCCAGCAAAAACTGTTTTTTTCCCATATATCATGTATTTTCCATTACCACAGTAGTCATTAGAGATTATTTCTCAGACACTTCCGGATTTCATCTGGTGTGACAACATAACCCTATACCATCCCACATATGTAAACTTTCACTAGCAAAAGCTTCTGGGTGTCATTGTAGCACACCAGCCATTTATCTTTCATGAGACAATACATTGTTAATCCTTAAGCTGGCCAAACTTCACCAAAGGTACAATAGAGATGATAAATTTGTTTTCTAGTTCATAGAACTATTACTATGAAAGAACATTCATGATGCCCCTAATTACAAGTGGCATCTTGCTTTAGATTAACCATAGTTTCCACAAATACTCCCTTCTGACTTGATCCTCCAGCAGAGGCAACCACAACCCTTTAAATGCATCAGATTCCATCATAATCATTGCTGTTAGCAAGTCATTCTTGAGTAATACCAGGTTACTGAAAAAAGAATATTCCCTAATTTGCGTATTTGGGTTAACAAATTTGCCTTAAAACCATCTCTAATTGATTCAACAAATTGATTCCAAGTTTTCAAGTTCCCAAATCCCTCTTAGTTCTTTATGTAGTGTTGATTAAGCTGACACAAGACCCATATGCGCACAGCATACTTTAACTGTATTCAGTGTACTGTGTACATATGATAGTAATGTGTCTCTCAGAGGATTGTAGGTTGCACATATTCAACTTCTAGGTGAAGTTTATTACACCTGAGAGAAGCAGTTAAGAGAGTTATACTCTTGCTTTCAAATGTTCTCTCAGAAGAAAATATGAAAGTGCTTTTTCTTGAAATCTTTGTGTGCTCCTCATTTCATATTCCACAATTTCGCCTTGTTTTGTGTTTATTACTTAATGCAGATTCAGGCTTGCAGAATAGGATTTGCTGAATCCATTTTACTTTACGTACAAGGATCTCATTCTTCCTTGCTTGCCAACACTTTCTTCTTTGTCCATTTAGACAAAGAAGGAGTAGATTTAAAAAGGTGCCATGAAGTGGCATAAAGTTTATAGTCAAGTCCCTGAAATTAGAGGACAATATAAAGGTTTAAAAGAGAAAAGCAGAAACAAATAACCAAGACCTAAACTTTGGAAAGTGCGTAGCAAAGGAGGAAGAACAGAGAAAAATGAATCAAATAATGAAACAATATATGAATAACTAGCCTGAATGGCATCCTATCAATGTAGTTAAAAAGGCAAAATGGATAATGATTAAAAAGATCACATGTGTGGGTAAAATTTTGTTTGTAACTTTTGGTAGTTTTACTGAGGCATAATTTATATTTCTTTATATACATTACAATATACATTTCAATGATTTTTAGTAAATTCTGACAGTTATGAGTTAATTACCACAACCTAGTCCTGTACATTTCCGTCATCTCAAAAGTCTTCTCATGCCTGCTTGCAGTCAATACTCACTCCCACCTCCAGCTCCAGGCAACCATTGCTCTGATTTCTGTCTCCAAAAATTTGTCTTGTCTAGCAATTTTAAAAGTACGGAATCATATAGCATATAGTTTTCTCTTTTTATTTTGCTTTTTTACATTATGTCATTGTGCTTTTTACATAGCACGATGTTTATGTGGTTCTTATGCTGTAGCGTAAATCAAGACTATATTTCTGTTTCTTTGAATTAGTAGTATTGCATTGTATAAAAACACCACATTTGGCTTCTCCACTCACCAGTTGATGGATATTTGAACTATTTCCAGTTTTGGAGAGCATGGATAACATGACTATGAAAATTCTATACAAGTCTCTTTATGGACAAATATTTTTATTTCTGCTGGTTATTTATGGATACCTAGAAGTAGAATTGCTAGGTCGTATGGTAAGTATACACTAATTTTTTTTTTTTTAAGAAACTGCCAAACTGTTTTCCATAGTGGCTGCACCATTTTACTCATCTACCACATCCTCATGACACTTAGTATTGTCAGTTTCTTTATTAAAGCCATTACAGCAGGTGCCTAGTAGCATATCATTGTGGTTTTAATTTGCATTTTCCTAACAACTAATGATGTGGAGATACCTTCATGTGCTTATTAATCATATGTAGATCTTTTTTGGTGAAATGTCTATACAAATCTTTCACCCATTTTTAAAGTTTGCATTCTTTGTCTTCTTAGTGTATCTAAGAAACTTTTGCCAACCTAAGTTAAAAAGATTTTCTCCTATGTTATCTTCTGCTAGTTTCATAGGTGTAGCTTTCACATTTAGGTCTGTGATTCATTTTGAGCTAATTTTATATTTGCTGTGGGGTAAAGATCTTAGTTCATTTTTATTTTCACAGTAGTCTCTCCTTATCCATAGTTTGCTTTCCATGGTTTCAGTTACTTTCATTCAAGTAGTAAATGGAAAATTCCAGACATCAGCATTTCCTACGTTTTAAATTGTGCTCTGTTCTGAGTAGTGTAACAAAATCTCACATAGTCCTGCTCATCCAGCCTGGGAAGTGAATTATCCTTACTGTCCAGAGTCTCCATATAGTATATGCTACCTGCCTGTGAGTCACTTAGTGGCCTTCTCTTTACCACTCAACTGCAGCAGTATGGCAAAGCTCACGCTCAAGTAACCATTATCTTACTTAATAATGGTCCCAAAGCGCAAGAGTAGTGATGCTGGCAATTCGGATATGTCAAAGAGAAGCAGTAAAGTGCCTCCTTTAAGTGAAAAGGTGAAAGTTCTTGGCTTAATAAGCAAAGAAAAAAAATCATGGTGAGTTTGCTAAGATTTACTGTTAAGAACAAGTCTTCTATCCATGAAATTGTGAAGAAAGAGAAAGAAAATCACACTCGTTTTGCTGTCATACCTCAAACTGCAAGTTAGGGCCACAGTGCATAAATGCTTAATTAAGATGGAAAATGCATTAAATTTGTGGGTGGAAGACAAAAACAGAAAAATGTTCCAATTGATGGCAACTGGGTTTGTTATTATCTGTAGTTGCAGACATCCGCTGGGGATCTTGGAATGTGTCTTTCATGGATAAGGGGAGACTGCTGTATTTACTTTTTGCATATGGATATCTAATTTTCCCATGAGTAGTTATTGTAAAAACTGCCTTTTCTCCCTTGAATTACCTTGACGTCTTTGTTGAAAATCAGTCAGCCATAAATATAAAAGGTTATATCCCAACTTCTGTTCCGTTAATCTATATGTCCACCTTATGACAACACCAGATTGTTCTGATTATTATAGGTCTGTATAGGTTGAATATCCTTATCTGAAATGCTTGGAACAAAAAGTGTTTTGGATTTTAGATTTTTTGGAATTTTGGAATATTTGCATATACAAAAATAAAATATCTTGGGGATGGGACCAAAGTTTAAATATGCAATTTATGTATGTTTTATCTATACCTTATACACAGAGACTGAAGGTAATTATATACAAAAGTTTTAATAATTTTGTGTATGAAACAGTTTTGACTGCATTCTGCAACCATCACATATCAGGTGTTGGATTTTCCACTTGTGGCATCATGTTGGCACTCAAAAACTTTCAGATTTTGGAGCATTCTAGACTTCGGGTTAGGAACGTTCAACTTGTAGTAAGTTTTGAAATCAAATAATGTACGTCTTTCTTTATCATTTCTCTTTTCTAGAAGTACCGTGGCTATTCTACATCCCTTACGTTTCCATATAAATTTTAGGATGAACTTGACAATTCCTATGAAAAAAGCCTGATGGTATTTTGATAGGGGTTACATTGAATCTATAAATTAAATCAATTATGGAGAATTTCCTTCTTAACCAAATCGTGTCTTTCAATAAACATTAATTTTTTAACATACTTCCAAATTTCTCTCAGCGATGTTGTAGACTGTGGTGTATGAATCTTGCACTACTTCTTTCTTTAAATTTATTCCTAGGTATTTTTATCATTTTGATGCTGCTGGAATTGATTTTATTTTTGGACTATGCCATGGTATTACATAGTATAATAGATTTTGTTTAATCTGTTAGTCATGTGTTAGTTCTAGTTGTTTCTTGTAGTTCCCTTAGTATTAACATTTTCTACGTAGATGATCATGTCTTCTGCAAAGAAATGTCGGTTTACTTGTTCTTTTGCAATCTGGTGCCATTTTTTTAATTTGTTTCTTTATGTGCTTTATTGCATTGACTGGAACATTCAGTATGGTGTTGAACAGAGTGATGAGAACATCCTTTTCTTGCTCCTGATCTTAGGGAGAATGCACTCAGCCTTTCACCATTAAGTGTAATGCTAGCTGTAGGTTTGTTTATAGATATTTTTTATCAGGTTGAAGAAGTTCCCTTCAGTTTCTAGCTTGAGAGTTTTTATCATAAATGGATATTGAGTTTTGTCAATTGCTTTTTCTGTATTTATTGAGATTATCATGTGGTTCTCTCCTTTATTTTATTGATAGGACATATTATATAAATTGATTGAATGTCTTTATTTTATCTTTAATAGAATGGTAGTTTTGCTGGATAAAGTATTCATATATTGGTTGACAGGTGGTTGTTTTTTTTCCCAGTACTTTGAGTATATTATGCCTGTGCCTCCTGGCCTCTATTGTTTGTGATAAGAAGTCAGCCATGAATCATATGTTGTTTCCTTTATTCATAATGTTTTCAGGATATTCTCTTTGTGTTTCAGCAATTTGACTGTGATGTGTCTAGGTGTGTGCCCCTTTTTGTGTTTATACTATGTGAGATATTTGAATTATTTGATCTCGACAAAGACTCTCCCCTTGACCAAATTGTACAACCCTCTAAAGGCCAACAACACCATCTTATTCCTACTGATTATTACCATTAGGCTCCTCTGACCCTCTTTTCAACTAATCCTCATCCTTGGGCCCTGTCTTTGGCCTGTCTAACCTTGTTTTAGAAAGAATCCTGTTAAATCAGATTAGAAAGAATCTTCTACCCTTGATATCTGATCAAATTTCTCCTCCTTCACACTTAATGTCTGATCACTCTGGCCTGCCTTTAGCAAGAATTCTGTTAAGATAGTTTAGCAAGAATCTTCCTACTCTTGATGTCCTATCTTAGTGATTTTCTGTCTGCTGACCCTCTCACCCTTCTCCTCGGCTATAAGTTCCCAGCTGTATTTGAAGTGAAATGAAGCAAAATCCCTCTCCCCTACTATAGAAGTGTTGATGCATATCACAGTATTCCTGAATAAAGTCTTCCTTACCATTTTAACAAGTGTCAGAATAACTTTTTTCTTAACGATATGTAGACTTATTGTTTATTTGTTTTAACAAGACATTATAGTAACTCTGGATTTTGAATTTTTACCCTGAGGATTTTTTCTTTCTTTAATAACATGTCTGGACTTCATCTGCTGAATCTGTTTCCCTTCAGCATGTAGCTCCTAATGTCTTTGCATAGTTTTTGCTTTCATTCTTTTTTTTTTTTTTTTAATTTTTAACCTGGCATTTTATGAGCTGTTCCTCCTTCTGCGTAACTTAAGGTCAGCCCGTGATTTGGGCCAAGTTTTACACAAAACACCTCCAGCACATAAGGCTTTCGCCCTCTGCCAATCGATTTGAGTTTGAGTTGAGGAAGGCATTGAAAGTTCAGGTAGTTCTCAGGACTTTCGTTGCCCTGACATTACCCTGGGTCTTCTCCTGGCTTCTCTGAGGACTCTTGTCATTTTGGAGTGGTGTGGGTAACTTATCTCACTTTTCTGCTGGGCTCTCATTTTCTGGCTCTTTGCACTAAATTTCTGGCTTGCTTGAAGTTTACCCCCACTGGGACTGCAACTCATATTGTCAGAGCCAAGGCTATTCCCCATTCAATTTCTACTGTGCTTGTTTCCTTTACTTAGTGCCAAACTGAGTCTGTCCTCTCTTGAAGCAAATACGCTGCTTTCCATGGCCAGCACTACCCTTATAAACCTTACATGTCATGTGGGCTTAGGGGTTGGAGTGGTAGGGGATGGGGTGAGACCCAAACAAGAACTCCATTGATTCTTGTTTTTCTTATCTAAAGTTGCAGAAGTTCTTCACAAATAATCCCTGTCTATTTGTTTGCATCAATGAATCTCCAGAGCTCTAAATGGGGCTTTTAGCAATTTTGCTTAGATTTTCCCTTATTTTTTCAAGAAAGGATTATCTACCTATTGAAGAACCATAGTTGGAAGTCCTGTCTCCAATCCACCCCTCTTTGCCATTTTTAAAGAGTAATTCCAGTCAGATGAGGCCAAATGTATAGTATAATGAAGAGACAGAATTTGAAAATAAGGAGTGCTATGATGAAGTGGAAGGGAAGCAAATAAAATAAATTAAATAAACACACTGTATTAACAGGGAGATAATGATAAGTTTTTTTAATGAAATAATCTAAATTAAAATTTTCATGCATCAATTATAAGTTATGGATTATAATTTATTTTATAGATGGAAAATTCCATAAGTTTTTATGTCACTTTTATGCAAATGTATTCACTTTATGATGCTAAATTTTATACTATGCAGTGAGCTATATAACTGATAAAAATTATTAGACAGTAATGTATTGGTGTACTAATTCTTCCATTGTTGAATTAAAATAATCAAAGGACCTACTGTCTGAAAAAAATAATATCAGAAATTGTGTAACATAAAAGTAATTCTGCAACCTGTTATATAAGGCTTGAAGAACAGTATGTCTTATAGTTTCAAAAGTAGATTAACAAAAGAAAAAAATTTATCTTATTAAATGCAAAATATAAAATGAAAGGAATTAGCATGGAACACTAGGAAACAGATAAAAGTGAATGTCTAGAAACACAGTGCAATCTTTTTTCTACCGTGGCTAAAAATTAAACAAAGCTCAAGACACCATCTGAGATTCTGGAAAGGGCAGAGGGTGCCTCCTTGATAAATGTTTCTTAAAGAAATCCCTACCCCAGTACTATCTCTCACTGTTTAGACTTTCTAGGTGAAATATATTGAAAGATAGCATACAATGAAATCCCTTAGTAATAGACTATCTCCCTATAATAAAAAAGCACAAGAAACAAACATGTAAGTGATGAGGTCTCTAGAACAAAACAGTTTTGATCATGAAGAATCCCAGATTCGTGTCTGTATGAGGCAGGAAGTCCGTTTCCATAATAGCAGAAGGCAATGGTATAAATGTAGTCCACATGTACAGCAGAAAACAAGATGGTTTCATTTTTTATTGTTTGATTAGTATTTATGCTGTTGATCAAAACCTTTCTGCCTCCAAATCTATTCTGGCATCTAAGTCAGGTGTGAAATGTTTCGTTCCATATCTTGGAGACCAGCAGAGTTCAATCACAATTTTTATTATGCATAAGAACCACTAAAAGGATTCACCTCTACTCTTTTGTGACCTTCTTATCTAAAATCGTAACACTGTTCTTAGCTTTTCCTGCCCTCAAAACAAAATATAAAGCAACAACAAAGAAGGAAAAAAGTTCAGAGACTACTATACATATTAAATATCAAATGTAAGTTCATGCTTTCATTATTTAGTTTTCTGAAGCAGTAATTTTCAAACTGTTATCACAGCTCACAAAACCCTTCTCCATTTAGCCTCTATTCATTTCTGCAACCATCATCGCATGCTAGATTTTTCCCAGTTCATCATGGGATGCAGTACTTCATTAGCTTCCCTGAGAGGGTACAGTACTTCATTCTCTTGATCTCAGGGTTCTCACACAGGCCCTTCTCTTTTCCAAGAACTGTCCTTAATCCATATTCTTCAGCCATGTTCCAATTTTTCAGACACCATCTTAAATGCAACCTATGTCAAAGGAATTTAATATTTATTCTGTCACCCACTCATTGTTCCCCGTGTTCATTTTTAATAGTGCTTGTCACAACTTGTCAATATGGATTTACTTTTTGGCAATAAAAATCTCCCTCATCTGACAGTAAATTAAAAAAAAAGAAAAAATAGAGCCCAAATTTATTTACCAAGTTTAGCTTACACCTAGCTCTAATGCATTGCCTGGAACTACTGTAGGTGCTCATTAATTATTTTGGAAGTTTTTTTCCAAGAACATTATTTTCCCTAAGTCAGGTTTAGAATTTTATTTTGTTTTTATGATTACAACCAAGCAGTCTCACCTAGCTTACTTCTATAACTCTGCTCTTGTGAAAAGAAGGCAGTATTTTCTAGTCTTTTGTAAACTCAAATTTACATGTTTTTGCATACTATCAACATAGAGTTCACGTTCCAAATTTAACTTCATTGTAAAAAGAACCAAACTTGAGTTTTCAAAATCTTATCTAGTTCCAAATATCACAAAATTTGTAAGTGGCTCTTTTTTTTTTTTTTTCGGCTGCTTGGTTTGAATCATCAATCTGGATAATAAAGAGATTTAAGACACGCTTGGGACTGGGACTTGGGGGGAAGGGGGGGCAAGGGCATCATACGTAACCTAAACACCTGTACCCCTATAAACAACAAACAATAAAAAAAAAGATATTCTAAGAGCTATGTACTTTAAAAAGTGCTTAATGTTAAAATTTAGATAATTGCTTTATTTAAAAGTCCAACAATTATTATAGGGAAATATTTACTTGTTATTTAGCTATATTTTTACTACTTATTAAGTAGCTCATTCTGATTTCTATACAAGGACAAGTCTACCACTTTCATAGCAAGATTTTTGCCCATTTTAATGAATAATCATATATTAGTCAAAGACTATGTGATGCATTAATGATCACATGGTAACACATACCAAAATCTCAACCACAATGATCAAAGAGGAATAGTCTTAAAGCAAACCAAGAAGAGTAGTTAATCACAAAATGCTTTTTCTATAATATGTAGTATTCTTATGATTAAGAGCCATAACTCGAAATTACATTTTTTTAAAAAATATATAAATTTTTATTTATCAGGAAAGTTCAGTGGTATATTTGGATTCAGATGACAATATAAATCTTGCCATCAGTGATATTCTCTCCTTATTTCCTGGCACTGTCTTCTTCTATGTAGGTGTCACCCTCAGGCAGACTCAATGCAGATAAAAAAAACCAGCAGAAACACTGCATGTAAATGTTTTTTTTTTTTATTATTTCAGCATATTATGGGGGTACAGATGTTCAGGTTATGTGTGTTGCCCTTGCCTCCCCACTCCCCCCCAAGTCCGAGTTTCCAGTGTGCCCATCCCTTAGATGGTGCGCATTGCACTCTTTGTGTATGCAAATACCCGTCCCCTCCTCCCCCTCCCCTCTTCCCCCCTGCCCGACATCCAGTAGATGTTATTCTTATATGTACACTTATGTGTTGATCAGTTAATACCAATTTGATGGTGAGTACATGTGGTGCTTGTTTTTCCATTCTTGGGATACTTCACTTGGTAGAATGTGTTCCAACTCTATCCAGGAATATACAAGAGGTGCAATATCACCATTGTTTCTTAAAGCTCAATAGTACTCCATGGTATACATATACCACATTTTATTAATACACTCATGTATTGATGGATACTTGGGTTGTTTCCACACCTTTGCAATTGTGAATTGTGCTGCTATAAACATTCGGGTGCAGGTGTCTTTCTTATAGAGTATCATTTGTTGTTTTGGGTAGATGCCCAGTAATGGGATTGCTGGATCCAATGATACTTCTACTTGTATCTCTTTAAGGTATCTCCATATTGCTTTCCACAGAGGTTGCACTAGTTTGCAGTCCCACCAGCAGTGTATGAGTGTTCCTGTCTCTCCGCATCCACGCCAACATTTATTGTTTTGGGACTTTTTGATAACGGCCAGTCTCACTGGAGAGAAGTGATATCTCATTGTGGTATCGATTTGCATTTCCCTGATGATTAACGATGTTGAGCATTTTTTCATATGTTTTTGGGCCATTATTCTGTCTTCTTTTGAAAAGTTTCTGTTCATGTCCTTTGCCCACTTTTTGATAGGGTCGTTTGATTCTTTATTTTTGATATTCCTAAGTTCTAAGTAGATTCTCGGTATCAGCCCTTTATCAGATTTGTAGCATGCAAAAATTTTCTCCCATTCTGGAGGTTGTCTGTTTGCTCTTGTGACAGTTTCTTTGGCTGTGCAGAAGCCTTTTAATTTGATCAGGTCCCGTTTATTTATTTTGGTTGTTGCTGTGATTGCCTTTGGGGTCTTCTTCATAAATTCTTTACCTAGGCCAATGTCTAGAAGAGTATTTCCAACATCTTCCTCTAGAATTCTAATAGTTTCACTCCTCAGGTTTAAGTCTGTTACCCAGGGTGAGTTGACTTTTGTGAGAGGTGAAAGGTGTGGATCCTGGTTCAGTCTTCTACATGCGGCTATCCAGTTTTCCCAGCACCATTTATTGAATAAGGATTCTTTTCCCCAGTGTATGTTTTTGTCTGCTTTGTCAAAGATTAGGTGGCTATATGAGGATGGTTTTATATCTGGGTTCTCAGTTCTGTTCCACTGGTCAATGGC